>PITA01025214.1:0-24793 GCA_004023965.1 Spilogale gracilis
TTGGCTTCACCTATGGAGTTTATCAGAACTACTAGCTGCTTTGGGCATAGGCTTACCACTTGGCCATGGTCTTCAATCTGCCATTCCTTCCCCAGCCCTTTCCCAGTCCCACCCCTTTCAGATATGCTCTGACAAAGATCTCTGCTGACCCCCATGACATCACATTTATGATTAGAGTTTGTTGTTTCTGACAGAGATGGTCAATGAAGAAACCTAAGCTGGTTTCTTGTTAGGTTCATAATTATAAACCATCAAGGTACATTTAAAGCAAAGCCCCACTTCATCTCATTTGCATTTTTTTCTAAGGAGTGCCTCATTTGTTTGAGTGAGGTTGTTCTCCTGTAGCAGAAATAGAACAAGCAGCTGGTCTATGGCCATGTCTGTCTCTGTTCACGGATGCCTTAGAGTCACTGTGCAGGCTCTTAACACACTTTGCTATCCATTTCTGTGTGGAGAGTAAAAATTTTATCCAGGGACACCTGTGTGGCAGTTAAGCATCTGCCTTTTGGCCCAGGTCATGATCTCAGGATCCTGGGATCGAGTCCCACATCAGCTCCTTGCTCAGTGGGGAGCCTGCTTCTCCCTCTGCCTGCTGCTCCCCCTGCTTGTGCTCTCTCTTTCGTTCTCTCATTCTCTGACAAATAAATAAATAAAATCTTTTTTTAAAAAAGAAAGGAAAATACATATTTCAGGAAAAAAAAACCTTATCCAGCTCTACACAAGGGTATATGTCAATTATATATCAATAAAGCTGGAATGAGAAAGAAAGAAAGTTGGGCAATATAGGATTTGCAACAAGTTCTAAATTTCAATTGATATATCTGAAAACGTTTTCAGCAGAATTGTTTGAAAGTTTGTGGCATGTAGACAGAACTCCCCTGAATCCAGTTGTTAACATGTAACTTCTCCTACTTTAATACTTAAGTCTATTTCTGGAGATGGGAGGTAGGGGTTGGGGCAGGAGCCAGAGACACCTGGTGCAGGATGGGTCCTTAGGCCCATATCATGTCCTTCCCTGGGAGTCTATGAAAAGCACCTTTGTACTAGGTCTTTGAAGGATGACTTGGTGTTCTTTTTGCTTAAGAAGAATTTAAATATTCAATTCTTTCAAGTTTTACATATTTAGCTTACCATTATAACTATGGGCACTCCACAGAACGTACACAACTTGCTTATACTGCAATCAACACTTAAATAACTGTTCTCGGTGCTGCCCCCCTCCTTCCCTCCCATATCCACCAGGGTGCACCCAATCTGGCCAAGTGTAGAGAACTTCTTTCTTACAAATGATACTTCATATCTTTCTCCTTGCCACTCTCTCTTGGAACCCATTCTATTTTTTCCTAAGTTGGTTTGGATCCTTGGGTGCCAAATATGGCTGCTCATTGGAAAATATTCTTGTCTGGCCTTACTTTTCCCTACAGAACCTCTGGACTTGAGTTTCCTTTCTGAATCACAGACTTGTATATCACGTTCTCTAAGATAGGGTTGGGGGGGGGGGGCTCCTGGGTGGCTCAGTTGGTTAAGCGACTGCCTTCGGCTCAGGTTGTGATCCCGGAGACCCAGGATCGAGTCCCACATCGGGCTCCCTGCTTGGCGGGAAGCCTGCTTCTCCCTCTCTCACTCCCCCTGCTTGTGTTCCCTCTCTGGCTGTGTTTCTGTCAAATAAATAAAATCTTAAAAAAAAAAAAAAAAGATAGGGTTTGGGGAGACCTAGGTGCCTCAGGCAGTTAAGCATCCAAATCTTGATTTGGGCTCAGGTCATGATTTCAGGGCCACAAGATCCAGCCTGAGTCAGACTCCACATCCAGATGGGCTCTGGGGGTGGAGCTTGTCTAAGATTCTCTCCCCCTCTCTCCCTCCCTGCCCTTCCCAGTGTACACACATGCTCTCAAGAAAGAAAGAAAGAAAGAAAGAAAGAAAGAAAGAAAGAAAGAAAGAAAGAAAGAAATTAGGTTTTTGCTACAAGATATTGCAAGAGTAGTGACTTTTCATACTTAGTCTTCATATATAGAAGTAAAGTTAAACAGAAAAAATTCAATTCCAAAGAACACAGTAAATGGGGGAAAACCCACAAATATTTCTGTTTTCCTGGGAATTTCTTAGTTAAAAGTTGGAAGTCATTTGTTGTGTTTGGGTTTTCCTAATAATGGGTCTTAAACTGTGATTCTACCTCTTTGTATAAGGGATTCATGCATTCACAGTATGCCATTTTATAGCCTCCAATTTTGTTCCATCTAATTTTCCCTTAAAGATCCTTCTGGACCTTTTTTTGACTCTTTTATATTGCCATGGTGTTACGGAAATGACAATGTGTTGTGTGGTTTCCTGTTCCTGCATGGCCCTCACAGCTGTGAGCACTTCCCTTTAAATGGAAACTTCAATCTCTACATCCTCTATCCTTGGGAACGATAATACCTTTAGCAAAGAGAATTTCAAGACCAAAAAAAAAAAAAAATCTTATCCAGTACAGAATGGTTTTTGGCTTTGGAATATGAGTTGGCAGAAAGGTCAAAGTCACCTGGTTGACACCACTCCTCACATAGGATGCTATATCACTAATGGACTTTGTTTAATGAGGAGGGGAGACACAAGAAGGGTGTCCAATGCACCACCCCTCCCCAGAGCAGCTTTGTCACATTGCCCTCTGTATGAGTTTCCTAGAGCAGCTGTAACAAAATATCCCAAACTTGGATGGCTTAAATCAACAACAATTTTATTATCTCTCATGTTCTGGAGGCTAGAAGTCTACAATCAAGATGCTGAGTGGATCATACTCCATTGACGGATCTAAGAGAGGATAGGTCTTTGCTTCTTCTTGGTTTCTTTTCTTTTTTTAAAGATTTTATTTATGTATTTTACAGAGAGAAACACAGCTAGAGAGGGAACATAAGCAGGGAGAGGGAGAGAGGGAGAAGCAGGCTTCCCGCCGAGCAGGGAGCCCGATGCACAACTCAATCCCAGGACTCTGGGATCTTGACCTGAGCCACCAAGAACCCCTTCTTCTTAGTTTCTGGTGGTTGTTGGCAGGCCTTGGTGTTCCTTGACTTGTGGACATTAAACTGCAGTCTCTGCCTTTGTGTACGTATGGCCTTCCCTGTGTGTCCCCTCCTCCGTGTCTTCACAAGGACTGTAGTCAATGGACTAGAACCCACCTCAGTCCAGTGTGACTTTATCTTAACTAACTGTATCTGCAAAGAACTATTTCCAAATAAAATCACATCCCAAGGTTCTGGGTAGACATGAATTTTGGTGGGAGGGGCATGGGGGGGAGACACCATTCGATCTAGTGCAGCCTCTATAACCAAAATGACCTTGCAAAGAATTTACTTGTATTACAGACTAGCAGATTTTCATTGCCAGTCTCTCAGGCCACAACTTGATTTTGATTTTCATCAAGTCCTAATCTATGGCTTTCCTCCAAATGGATCCATTTTATTTCTTTAAGGAGCCTAGAACACATGTTTTCAGTGTTTGGATTAGTTCCTGCTTTTTAATGGGATTAGGAGCCAGTAACCAACAAGCCTGGTTACAAAGGGGGGTGTGGACAGAAGATTGTAAACAGGTTCCCTTCTTCCCCTAAAGAAATGTTTCTAGTGCATCTTCTGGGAGAAGAATAAAAAGCTGGGGAAGGTTAATAAGAAGAAGCAAAAAGGGGGTCATGGGTGGTTTGGTTGGTTAAGCAGCCAACTCTTGATTTCAACTCAGGTCATGATCTCAGTGTCCTGGGATCGAGTCCTGCAGTGAGCTCCCTGCTCAGCAAAGGATCTTCTTCTCCCCTTCCCTCTGACACCTTTGCCCCACCCCCTGCTCGTCCTCCATCTCCCCCCCTTAAAAAATAAATCTTTTTAAAAGAGAAGAAGCAAAAGGCTTAGTGCAAATTGATTTGAGCAAGAACACACATGCTCTCACATCATGAGCACCGTACGTTGGTGCAGTTAGGAAAGGAGTTGCCCTAAAAAGAGAGAGGGAGAGACTTGCTGAAATTTCACACCAGATTTGCTTAAGAATAGACATGCTGATGCACGGAAATTTTAGAAAATATAAAAGTACGAAGGAAAATCCCCACAATTGTCTCCCAGTCCCTCCCAGAGAAAACCACTCTAAATGTTATATATAGATACTGTATATGTGTGTATATATGTATATATACATATTTATAAATACATATGTAAATATTATATAAACACACACATATGTATGTCCTTTCTAATCCCGCTTGTCTGTCTATCATGTATCTATCCATCCATCCATCATCCATCTATCATCTGTCAATCTGCCCGTCATCTGTCGTCTGCCTCTCCCTCCGCAGCAGTCAGGACCGCTCAGGTCTCCAACTACAGGGAATGAGACTGAGCAGCCTGAGCTGTCCTCAGCCAAGGACCTGGTGTGGCAGGGCCCTAAGGCAGGCCCAATCTTGGAAGGGGCAGGACTCCTCCGATGAGTGTTCTTAGCCCAAAGACTCCTGCTGGGCTTGCTAAGCCCTCTCAGAAAAGCAGTCAGACAGTCCCCTCCAGTTTCCCTTCAGCAGGGCCCCCTCTTCCTCACCTGGAGTCACTCTGCACAATGGTCTGAGGCACCCCGTTCCTCCAAGCTCCTTCCCCATCTTCTCTCATAGGAGTTTCCCCCATACATCTTTTGTGCATCTAATGCCCTCTGCATGTCTGGCACATGCCCGACCTGGACAATATCTATTGATTTGTACCAAGCATATTTTACAAAACTGTTATAATATTGGTCTCTTTGGTTTAAGCCAAGTGAGGCCAGGTTTTGAGAAAAATCTTGGCTGACTGTTTGAAAGGAAATTGTGATGTCAGCTTTTAAAGTGGACACAAAAGCAGCTTAGTGGTTGTATCCCAACTCAGTGAATTTACTTAGTCCCATTGTACCCTCTGCCTGACCTTGGAGCAACCCACATACAGATCACCTCTATAGCTGTGCCCATATGCCAAAGAGTGAAGCCAAGATGAGGAGCCAACATTCCACAAGGCCCCCAAAAGCTAGATCTGAATGAGTGTTAGTGGGACCTGGGAGTTTATTTGACTCTCAAATCCAGAGGAAACACACGGGATATGATTAAGACTCAAAGATTTGCATGTCGTTGCCACAAATGAAAACTCCTCTGCATAGCTCTCCGGATTCTCAGGAGCTACCGAGGCTGTTCCCAGGGCCTGGGAAAGTCAGTTGGGCCAGCCCTGTCCCTGACACCAGTAAGCACTGACACAAAGATGCCATGCTAGTTTTAGAAGCTAAAGTAGTACATATAATTTAAGAAGACTACACTTACAGACACAGTCTGTATGACTACATGAAAAACGATTCTTATTTTTCAAATTACATGGCTCTGGATGTCATTAGAGTTGTAAAAGATTTTCTTTGAACTCATTTCAATCACAATCACGTGAATATTTTTCACATATCGGAGGGGAAATCTCAGCCAATGCTGAATCTCAAACATGTACACAGAACTCATGGAAACAAAATTAGATTTATCCTCTTCACTAACGGTGGAGGAGCAGTATTGTCATATAACAAAAAAAATCTGTATTTATTGTCTTTGTCTCCAGTACATTGCACAGAGTTCCTAAAAACCTTGTCATTCCCTGAGCGAGAAGAGCATCCTTTGTTATTCATAATGGACCATTTTCAACCACAGCTGAGTTTCTGTTAATAAGCTAACTCTTGCCTGGGTTCCAGAGAGCTTCTAGAGGTGGGCTGGTTGCCACAGGAACCAACCAAGTGATTAGAAGGTTGTATCATTCATCCCCATCCCATGATCTGCAGGGGGAAAGAGAGGGGTTAGAGATTGAGCTCAATAAGGCCAATGACCTCATTGAGGCCAATGATTTAATGAATTATGCCTATGTAATGGAACCTCCAGAAAAATCCTAGACTACCAGAGTCAGAGGGCAGTGTACCTGAAGAGGACATAGAATATGCACCCTTCCTTCCATATTTTGCCCTGTTCTCTTTTTCATTTAGTTCTTCCTGAGTTGCATCCATTATAATTAGCTGGTAACCAAGGTAAAGTGCTCTCCTGAGTTCAGTGAGCTATTCTAGCAAATTATCAAACCTGAGGAGAGGGTTTTGGGAACGCCCAATTTCACAGCCTGTCAGGATGGCTGGTCCAGACTTGCAATGGATGTCTGAAGCGGGGGGGAGGGGGGTGGTATGGAGGGGGGTTTTATGAGACTGAGTCCTTCTACTGTGGGGTCTGTGTTAATTCAGAATTAGTATCAGAATTGAATTAAACTGTAGAACACCAAGTTAGTGTCCAGAGAGTTGGAGAACTGGCCGGTACAGGGAAACACAACCACACATTTGATATATCACAAATGGTGTAAAACAAAGCAGTTCAGAGAAGGGGGCTCAGGAAATGGTCCTGTTATATTCCCTTGAAGAAGTTCATGGAACCTCCCAAGATCACAATAATACCAACCCTTGAACAGAAAGCACTGAGGGTCACTTGGATGGCTCACTTGGTTAAGCATCTGCCTTTGGCTCGGGTTATGATCCCAGGGTCCTGGGATCGAGTCCCACATTGAGCCTTCTTCTCTCTCTCCCTCTGCCTCTCCCCCTGCTTGTGCTCTCTCACTCTCACTCTCCCTCAAATAAATAAATAAAATCTTAAAAAAAAATAGAAACCATTGCAAAAGTTTGCAAAACCCTTTCAATACACAAAATAATGACTAGAGACACCAGCTCACCCACTAAGGCTTAGCAGAAGTGAAGGGTTGATTTCAAACGTGCTGGTATTTTTTTTCTTTGTCAAATTTATTGAGAAACAATTTGCATATAAGTTGCATCTAAAATGAAGCAAAATCACCACAACAGCCAAGTTCCAGAAAATCCCAGGAACCCAGAAATGTTCTTTATTACTCTTTTAAAGTCCATCTCTCCCTCTAATCCTGATGCCAGGAAACCACTGATCTGCTATTGACACTATAAATTAGTTTGTTTTTTTGTTTATTTTTAAGGGATGGGGGGGCATTAGGGGTAGAGCGAGAGGGAGAGAGAAAATTTTAAGCAGGCTCCAAGCCTAGTGCAGAACCTGACGGGGCTCCATCTCATGACCCTGAGATCATGACCTGAGATGAAATCAAGAGTAGGATGCTTAACCGACTGAGCCACCCAGGCATCCCTAAATTAATTTGTTTTTTGATATAAATTCAATAATAAAGTATGGACTCTTGTGTATCTGGCTTCTTTAACTCAGTATAATATTTTGGGGAATTACTCATGTTGTACAGGTATCAGTGGTTCATTCCTTTTTGATACGGAGAAGTATTCCATTATATGGTTACAAGACATACTGTTCATCCATTCACCTGTTGAAGGACATGTGTTCCCTGTTCCCCCACAACCCAGGTTCTACTATCAGAATATTGCTGCTCTGAACATTTACATACAAATCTTTTTGTGTAGACCTATGTTTTCATTTCTCTTGAATGTACACCTTGGAGTGGAAAGACTAGGTAGTGTGGTACATACAAGTTACAATTTTAAGAACTGTTGTCTTAGTTCACATAACCAGGCTAGCACCACCTGGGTCTCTTTTTGCATATACCTCTGAAAGTCATTAGCAAAACATAAAGATTTTATTTACTTATTTTAGAGAGAGAGAGAGAGTAAACAAGCAAGGGGAAGGTCAGAGGGAGAGGGAGAGAATCTCAAGCAGATGAGAGAGAGAGAGAGAGAGAGAGAGAGAGAGAGAGAGAGAGAATCTCAAGCAGACTCCCTGCTGAATATGGAGTCTGATGAGGAGCTCTATCTCAGGACCCTGAGATCAAGACCTGGGCTGAAACCAAGGTCAGACGCTTAACCTACTACGCCACCCAGGCGCCCCCTAGCAAAACTTAAATAGTTCCCTAAAATTGATACGAAGTGACCACTAACCAATTCCCTTTCATTTAAGAAAATTCTGATATTGTAACCAATCACTATAAAGAACAGTCTCTGCCTTCACACTAGATAAGCTACTGGCTCACACTATATCTCTGATCTTCATTCCATGCTTTGGTTTGAGTGCTCCTGGTTTGCAAATGTCTTTTTAGGTCTTTGCACAATAAACTTATACTAATGACTTCTTTTACTTTTCTGGGTTTTTTTCCCCCTGAACTTTAGGTACTTCTGAAATCCCTAAAACCAGCTTGATTCCAGGTATGGCTTTTATGAGACCTGCTGGTAAAGCATTTCCTGAGGGGTTCCTGATGGGTCTTCTCTGAGTTGAATTGTATCCTCCTCAAATTTATGGCAAGTCTTAACCTCCAGTACTGCAGAATGTGACTTTAAAGGAGATAGGGTCTACTGAGAGGTAATTAAGTTAAAATGAGGCCAGAAGGGTGGGGTCCTAATCTAGTGGGACTGATGTCCTTATAAGAAAAAGAAGGGGTACCAGGAAGGCACACGGAGGAAAAGCCACGTGAAGTCACAGCAAGAAGGCAGACAGCTGCCAACCTGGGGAAGAAGTCTCACCAGAAACCAGCCCTGCCAGTACCGTGGTCTTGGACTCCTCCCGAAGTGTGGGAAAATACATTTCTGTAGTATAAGCCCCCCAGTTTGTACTATTTATTATGGTGGTCCTAACAGACTACTATGGGATCTCTGTCTTCCCGATTGCTTTGTGTGTGTCTTTTTAACTAATCCTCATTACTTAAGTTTGCCATAAACTCAATCCCTTAAAAACAAAAAGCCTAATTCCTGACTCTACACACATGTGAAATCATCAAAATTTCAGAATCACAGTAAAAATGATCCTTACTGTATGACAGATACTGGAAAGGTACAGAGAATGTCAGAGGGAGCTGTACCCATCGACCTTACAGGAAATTAAATAATAAGCCCAGCCAATTTTCTCTTTTGTGTGAAGGGTCATGGGCATATTAAACCCTGTCATAGAGCATTTCCTTGACAACCACTGGCTCTGACGGGTAAAGGAAATCAACTAAGGAACCCAGCAATGACCTACAGGCACCACATAATGATATAAAAGACAGAATGGAGGAAGCTTTAGCCTCACTCCTGAAGAAAGGAAAGAGATGATCGGGAACCCCAGACAGGACATTTAACATGGGATTTACCAACTCTCCTAGGCTGGATGTCCCTGAATGTGTCAGGGACCAGGAAGATGACCTGAAGACACGTCAGAAAATTTGATAAAGTGAACTGTGAGTGGCAGAACTTTATTGATACAGGGCACAGCAAAGAAGCTTTTTTTAGGAAATTCATTTTCAATATAAAAAGCCTGGAGCACCTGGGTGGCTCTGTTGTTAAGCATCTGCCTTCGGCTCAGGTCATGATCCCGGGGTCCTGGGATCCAGCCCCACATCGGGCTCCCTGCTCGGCAGGAAGCCTGCTTCTCCCTCTCTCACTCCCCCTGCCTGTGTTCCCTCTCTAGCTGTGCTTTTCTCTGTCAAATAAATAAATAAAATCTTTACAAATTTTTAAATAAATTAATAAATAAACAAATGAGTAAAAAGCCTGAAAATTATTCTCAGCTTGAAGAATGGCAGGAAGGAGGGCTGCCAGGTTTCAAAGATACAGTTCCCATCTATCTGCCGGTGGCTTCCAAGGGTGCATGTCCATTAGATCCTGCCCCCACCCTCCACACTGCTATTTATAAAATTAGAGAATTTTTTTTTTCAACGGCTTATAGGTATCTCAAACTGAGCAGGTCAAAAGTCACCTAATAGTCATCACGTGGCCCCTACCAACACCTGTTCCTCGCCCACAATGCCATCCAAGGAAGGTCGCAGCCTAGCACTCCAGAGTCTCGGTCATCCTGGCCGCCCCCACCTTCTCATCAGCTTAGAGCAAATGCCCACAGGGCTATCTTTCACCATCTGGTGTTAGTACACCAACATGGCAGGAAAAGTCATTTAAAGGCTATTAACGTCAGAAATTTTATTAACTATAAAAGCAAACATCAGCTGCGACCAGTAGATTTAAATTCACTGAAGACTAACTTGGTGATTTGTTTCTTTGGAGAAACTGAACTTTCAGAAATTGAAAGGCATTGCTCAGTAATAGATTTTTGTGAATAAATGAATGAAGAGTAAATGGATGATGCAAATTCAGGGGCTCTCTGGCTCCAACAGGACTGAACTTTCACCATTAAAATGAAGATATTGGATTTCAAGATAACTCCATTTTCTCCCAGGCCGTGAGTCTCATACTCACTAAGGACCACAGCTGGTCATGGGTGGGAGGGATGAAATCTGGAGACCCACAGCCCGGAGAGTACCCATGGGTTCACCTCTCCCATCCATGACCTGGATCCAATGTCACCGAGCCTCGTAGAACAGGTTCTGCTGGACCTACTGTTCACTTTACATAATCATTTAGGAAGCTACAGGGAAACTATTCGCCAGCCAACTCGTGGGGCTTTTCACCTGACACTGGGCATACTTTTTCCAAGCCGCAGCCCAACACACCCAGCTCACCCTTGAGAATGTAGGAGGGTGGGCTCTATTAAAAACCACTGAACTAGGAAATGCTCTTGGCTCTCTGTAGCACTAGGCTTTTCTCCCAAGTCAATGACTTTGATTAATGAATTATGTAATCTCCTAAGAAATCTCTATGGCTTGAAAGGGCAATAAGAAAATATGGGAGGGGGCACCTGGGTGGCTCACTTGGCTGAGCAAACAACTCTTGATGTCCCCTCTCCAGTTTCTTAGTTTCATGATCTCAGGGTTGGGCGACAGAGCCCTGGGTGGGACTCCCGCTGAATAGGGAGTCTGTTTCAGTCTCTCCCTCTGCCCCTCCCCCCACTTGAGAGCACTCTCGCTCTCATCTCTAAAATAAATAAATAAATCTACAAAGAAGAAAGAAGTAAGAAAGAAACAGAGAGAGAGAGGGGGGAAGGAAAGAAGGAAGGAAGGAAGGAAGGAAGGAAGGAAGGAAGGAAGGAAGGAAGGGAGGGAGGGAGGAAGGAAAATACAGAATAGGCAGGTTCCTGGTTGTAGGGTAAGAAAAAGAATTTACAGCTGAAAGGAAACAAGGCAAACAATGATAGCTTGTGGCTCATCAAAGGCAGGGACAATGCCCCTTTACTCCTGCATCCAGGTACTTAGTGTAGTTGGTGTGCCCTCCATGGTCCTTATGGTTCTGAGACAACTGTTTCCACATGCTTTTCTGTGATCATTCTGATTGTTCTCTAAAGACTTGAAGAGTTTGCTTTTCTCCCCAAGGGTTTCTTTTCCAAATCCGTTTCCATCACTGCTCAACCCTCCCTCCCTACAAAGGAAGGACAACTTGACAACCGGTGAGGCCTTGTTCTTTTTTCCTGCACTTGTGAGCTGGAGGGAGTTCTAACCACCCATGAAGGGCTCACAGCGTAGGCTGGTTGAAAATCGATGTATATAATTCCTACTTCAATTGTTGTTTTTTAACCCAAAGAAAATGAACCAAACAAGTGTTTATGAATCAAATTTGAGGAATTCTAATGAAATAATGATTGCAGTGTCTTTCCCTGGCCCTGTACTGCTTAAGCTCCTGAATGGTGACATGCGTCTAGGGGACAGACCATTCAGGCTCCTGGTGAACAAGAGTCATCAGCATAACAGCAAAGGAAACAGTCAACAAAACAAAGAGGCAACCTACGAAATGGGAGAGGATATCTACAAATGACACCACAGACAAAGGGCTGGTATCCAAGATCTATAAAGAACTACTCAAACTCAACACCCAAAAAGAAGATGATCCCATCAAAAAAATGGGCAGGAGACATGAAGAGGCTCTTCTCCACAGAAGAAATACAAATGGCTAACAGACACGTAAAAAAATGTTCATTGTCACTAGCTATCAGGGAAATTCAAATCAAAACCACACTGAGATACCATCTTACACCAGTCAAAATGGCTAACATTAACAAGATAGGAAACAACAAGTGTTGGAGAGGCTGTGGAGAAAGGGGAACCCTCTTACACTGTTGGTGGGAATGCAAGTTGGTGCAGCCACTTCAAAAAACAGTGTGGAGGTTCCTTAAAAAAATAAAAATAGAGCTATCATATGACCCTTCAATTGCACTACTGGGCATTTACCCCAAAGATACAGATGTAGTGAAAAGAAGGGCCATATGTACCCCAATGTTCATTGCAGCAATGGCCACAATTGCCAAACTGTGGAAAGAGCCAAGGTGCCCTTCAACAGATGAATGGATAAAGAAGATATGGTCCATATATACAATGGAATACTACGTCTCCATCAGAAAGGATGAATACCCAACTTTTGTAGCAACATGGACTGGACTGGATTGGAGATTATGCTGAGTGAAATAAGCCAAGCAGAGAAAGTCAAGTATCACATGGTTTCCTTATTTGCGGAGCATAAGGAGTAAAATAGAGAACAGTAGGAGAAAAACAAGGAAATGAGAAGTAGGGTAAATCAGAGAGGGAAATGAAACAGAAGAGACTTTGGACTCAGAAACAAACTGAGGGTCTTGGAGAGGAGGGGGTGGGGGAATGGGAGAGCCTGGTGGTGGGTACTGAGGGTGTGTATTGCATGGAGCACTGGGTGTGGGGCATAAACAATGAATCTTGGAACACTGAAAATAAATTAAATTTTTTTTAAAGAGTCAACAGCATATTTGGGAGGTAAAGATGTCACCCAGGTGGGGACCTTTAGAGGTCAGATTTGCCTCCTCCAGTTTGGTGAATCTCTGACCTCTCCAACATCTTCTTTGCATGGGAGTGTCCTCAGCTCTTCTGTTTTTCCAGCTCTTTCCATCTCTCCAGCCTGCTCCAAGCATTATCCCAGGCTTTATTGTGGTTGCATCACACACATGGATGCCCGTGCTCACACATGCACCCCACAGGACCCAACAACCAGGACCATATTTCACTGCCAATGGCAGCTGTGGGCTAACTTCCAAATGTTTTGTTGAGAGCGCATGTCTGAAGGAAATTGCTTGGGTCCCTGGCTGGGTGAGACAAGACATCTGCCCTCCCCATCACCGTGGGTCAGAAGCAGCTCTGGGGGAGGTGTCTCACAGCTCGGGGGCACTTGCTGAGCCCTTGGGGAGGTGGATGGGTTGAAGTTCACTCCCCGAGACAACTAAAGCCAACCAGCCAAGGCTCCATGCATGGCCCAATTTGTCTGAGGTTTAGGCCTTATTCCCATTTCTATGCCAACAGATGTCAACTAGATTGCCTTTGTTGCGTGGAACCTCCTCTCTAATACGGGAAGGGCAAAGGGACATTTAGCTGTCGCCTACTATGTGCCAGACAGCTTTGTGTATTTTTTCATATCCTCCTCGAAACCACTCTCTGAGGTGAGATCGATTGTCCCATTGCACACATAGGAAAATGGAGGCACAAATGGATTGAGTCACCTGCTCAAGACTGTACAACTTGTAAGGTTCACCTCTGCCTTATACCCTGAGCTCCTGCATTCTTGGCCAGAGGAAACAGTCTACTTATATCTGGAGCCTCTCGCCTTCTATCCTAGGAGCTTGAATAAGATGAAAGGAAATAAGGAGGTAAAAAGAGGACAAGAAAATGTCATCTACCATGCCCACTAAAGACTCAAGTTTGTGCACAGCACTTCTCTAGGAAAAGCTGAGATGGCCTGATGGACCAGGTGACATGGCATTACTTAGGGTGTGAGGGGATCCCTGGCTCAGAAGCACTTGTATTATTACTAACACCCGATTCTGACACCGATATCGATGTGTGTGATTAATCCCACAACTCTGAGCAACTAACTGAATTCGATATAGCGTCAGACCGCCCCCCCCCCAAGGTGAAGGACTCCGTCCCAAAGGAATGTCCTCCCAACCCACACTTCAGATGTCAATCACATGTCCAAGTTGTCGCCAGGCTGTCACCTTGCCTCCGATCAACTGGATATAGAAAGGAGGTTCCAATGACCCGCTCCTCAGATTCGATTAGTTTGCCAGAATGGCTTCCAGAACTCAGAGAAACATTTTACTGACCAGAATACCAGTTTGTTATGGAAGGATATGACTCAGGAAGAGCCAGATGGAAGGGTGCATAGGGTGAGATACAGGGACAGCGTGTGGAGCTTCTGTACGCTCTCCAGACACCACTGTCCCTGAATCTCCACATTCACCAACCCCAAAACTCATGGAGCCTGGTCCTGTTTTTGTTTTACGATTTTATTTATTATTTATTTGACACAGAGAGGGAGCACAAACAGGGGGAACAGCAGGTAGAGGGAGAAGCAGGCTTCCTGCTGAGAGGAGCAAGGAAGCCAATGTGGGGCTCGATTCCAGGACCCTGGGATCATGACCTGAACCAAAGGTTCTAGGAATGATGGCAGGAGCTGCTAAGAGAGAAATCATGGGGTTCACCTGGCAACTAGTTCACCAAGTTAGGCTGACAAAGGGATAGCAAGGTGAAACGAGAGGAGGGCAAGGAATTCTACCACAAGGGGTCTGGCAACTTAGGATCTAAGGCCAGCAACAAGCATGCATAATGAAAGGTAAGACCTCTCTGTGAAGAAACCAGTGCCATAGATTGCTGACTTAGAAAAGCAGCCTGGAAAAGCAGGGGGAGGGCAACTTTTCATTCTATCTTTTGCATCCTGAGCCACGTAGAATAAATTGTACCCAACAAACAACTTCCTGACAATCTGTGTCTTTATAATAAAAATAACAATGAAGAACCATAATCACCTAGCAATCTGGGAACTCAGAGGCTCAAAGAAGCAAGAACCAGCCATGGACGTGAACCCAGAGGTCAGAATCCAGGGTGAGGGTAGAGTTATATCTCCTCCTAATGCCTACATACTGTCCCTTCATGCCATGGGGACAACAACCCTGGCCACATTAGGTTGCTGTGAATCTTGAAAAAAGGAAATCTCCATGAAGCACCATCCATGTGAGGGCATCAAGGTCTGTACTGTCAGACATTTTCATTTGCCTCTCTCTACTACTCTGTCATTCACTCTTATCCTGTAGGATGGACTCCAGCACAGCAAGATGCCAAACGAAGACATCACTAGGGAAGGAAAGAAAAATCAGAGGGAAAGAAAGCACAGGGGAGAGGGGGAGGTGAGGGATGGAATGCCAGTCAGGAGCAGACATGCTCTGGAACTCTCTACATCAGCTCAAGTCTCAGTCCTGGCCCGTGCTGGCCTCTTGGACCTCTCAGATGAGATGGAAGAGGGGGAAGATGGGGAGAGATGGGATGCAAAAAAGACCTTGGTAGCATGGCCATGTTTCTTATTTAGCAAACTGACTCAGGAAAACCAGGGAGAAACAATCCACCTGCAGGAAGAACCATCTGCCTCCATGAAAGGAAGTAGCGCCATATTTCAAGCCAACCGGCCACTAAGAGCAAGCCAACCGCCATGCTGTGTCTGGGAGCTGCTGAAGTACAACAGGAGCCAACACTCACTGCGTTCTCACTGCATCCTAAGTACTCATGCATGTTTAGTATGCATTTTCCAGTGACCCTAGGAGCTAAGGAATATCATCATCCCAGTTTTTCAGAGATGATCAGAATCTTTCCTGGAGCCACATGTTAGACTCTGCCCAGTGAGCCAATTCTGAGTAAGAGCACTGGTTTCCCTGCTAAGTGCACATGAGTCCAGCGCACTCAGAGGTAACACATGGCTTCTCTTGTTTCCCTTGGGACTCCACAAGTTGAAAACTCAAAAGGATGGGGTGCCTGGCTGGCTCAGTGGGTAGAGCATGCAACTCTGGCTCTTGGGGTTATGAGGTCAAGCCTCATGTTGGGTGTAGAGATTAATTAAAAATAAAATCTTTAGAGAGAAAAAGAAAGAAAGAGAGAGAGAGAGAGAGAGGAAGAAAGGAGGGAAGAAGGGAAGGAAAGAAGGGAAGAAAGGCAAGAAGTAAGAATACAAGGAAAGGTTATTGGAATAGGACAGAGCTGTGTGTCTTGTCCAGACTGGCCTTAGTCAGGCAGCTTGTCCTTATTTAATTTATTTTAACTTCTTTTGTTTTGTTTCCTATATCTGTGAAATGTGGACGTTAAGTCTTATGTCATAGTAAGATGCAAGAATGTAATAAAATAATAAGGGTCGAAATGTACCCACACGGGGCCTGGATATACTAGCTGGATATAGTTCCCTCCTGTGACTTTGGCCATGACATTCAACTGGGGCTACCAGCTACCATATGAGAGCTATTTGGGTGTTGTCTATGCTCCTTTTGCCCACCATTAAGCATATTTTCTGGTGAAATGTTCAGCAAGAGGGAGAAATGCATGGGACAAGAGACCTGGAGAGCACGATTCAGTGGTATTTTGACAGTTCTGAAACAACTACTCTTTATTAAGAAAGCAACTCTTCAGTGGATAAAGATCTGTGCAGTTGTCACACATAACCCACAAATCACAGATCGCTTTCCAGATGACTCAGACTTTCTGCTGAAAGAGCGTGCTTGTGACTGTTGCCCTCGGGAAGGTCCCTTCCTCAATGAAAGGGTGAGTTCAAGGTCCTTCGTTCAGAATACAAGTGGACTGCATTAAATACCAGTTGCTTTCAAACCGCTTTCTAAATCTGGCCCTGGAGCTTCTCTGGTTTCACACCAGGTCACAGAACTGCCCCAGCACACACTTAATACTCACTGTGCTGTGGGTGACCACAGAGTGACCCGGGAGTGACGTGTGGGCGACCCCCCTGCAGCCAACACAATGACAGCTTTGCCCATAGGAGGTCACAGCGGTGCCCTCAGCAGATACTGTGGTCGGTTGAAAATTATAATTTTATTTTGAAATGATCATTAAAAAAAAAAAAGTTCAACTGGAAACAATTAAACTTTGGGAAAGTCAAACAAATGTTGCTAGCTGAGAAACCCCGACCAGAAACCAAGCTGTGATTGGCTCTAGATGTAAAATCTAGAGAAAATTCAGGGGGACATCAGATTCTCAAGTTCAGAGGCAACACCAAAGAGATAGCAGAGTCCAGTGTTATAAATAGCACGTTCTGGGAAAATGACAAGAAGTGGTATTTAGAAAGTCACTGGTGAAAGAGAGTTTGGAAGAATTAATCACCTCAGAACGGGCTGCCAAGAGATGCCTGGGATGTTATCACAGATAAGCCTCCTCCTGACCCTGCCGGGAATGGGAGATACAGTAAGAAAGTGGCGCCAAATAACTTGGATTTAAGTGAAATCTTTGGAAGGCGAACTGTGAAATAAACACATCATGGCTCAGAGGGGTCAACTTGGGAGTGGACAGGTTCCCAGGTGAGGCCACTTCCTCCATCGTAACAACTCTGAGAGGATGAAATGTCTGAAGACAGAATGAGGTGAGGAAAAGGGATCCCAGAGTCCATCTGGACCAGCGTGAGGAGAGAGCCCTTGTTCCCAACATAGCATTGTTTTACATCAGCTACTCTCAACTTAAGGCAAGAAACCGAGAGTTCTCAATGTCAGCAATCATCTGATGTGCCTGTTAAAACACAGATGGCCGGCTTCCGTTCTCCGAGAGTCTGGGATGGGCTTTGGACATCCCAATATTCATGAGTCCCACTGAGGTGAGTCTGAGGCAGATGGCGGAGTCTGGAGTCTGGGGTCCTAGCCTCCCCTCCCAGTTTCTGACAACTTGGCTTCCTCTGGAACTTGCCCAGAAGGAAAGAACGTGGAGTCCTGAAGAGTCTAAGCATCTTGCTGAAGAGCTAGAGATTTGCATTATTAATCAATAAATTGACATCCAACTTGATATATGGGTCTTCTTCTCTGAGTGAATTCACCCTCGATATCTTGGATTACTTTTTAAGAGCCTTTTGACCCTATACTATCTATTTTTGCATGAAGTTCTCACTCTAAAGTATTGTGTACCAGATGAATTAAATAGCTAATTGTGAAAGGGGAAAAGAAAAAAACATAATGTTTTTGGGGTGCCTATGTGGTTTAGTCAGATAAGTCGCCAACTCTCCATTTCAGCTCAGGTCATAATCTCAGGGTCATGAATCCAGCCCTGCACCAGGCTCTGCACTCAGCAGGGGTCTGCTTGAGATTCTTTGTCCCCCTCTGCCCCACCCCCAGCTAGCATTCGCTTTCTCTCTCTGAAATAAATAAAATCTTTAAAAAAAAAGAATGTTTGCATGTCCTTTGGTTGATACAATCTCTGCAAACAAAATATGAAACCTAGAGGCAAGAAAAGAGTACATTAGGTTTGAGCTCATAAAAATTTAAAACTTTTAGAGGATAAAAAATACCACAGTCTATAAAATTTTAAATGACAGAATGAAAGAAAGTATTTGATTTGCATGAAATACTCAAAGGTTTAAAATTTAGATAATTAATGAGTTTTTTTAAACTTTTAAAAAAGATTTTATTCATTTATTTGACAGACAGAAACACAGCTAGAGAGGGAACACAAGCAGGGGGAGTGAGAGAGGGAGAAGTAGGCTTCCTGCCGAGCAGGGAGCCCGATGTGGGGCTCAATTATGGGACTCCGGGATTATGACCTAAGCTGAAAGCAGTCGCTTAACCAACTGAGCCACCCAGGTGCCCAAATTAATAAGTTTCTATAAATCAATTAAAAAATTAAAAACAGCAAAGAAAAATGGACAGGAAATGATATCTACATAACAATAATTGTATAAATTTATAAAAAGAATTTGTGGTTTATATGAAATTTCAATTTAACTGAGTGTCCTGAGTTGTTTTTTGTTTTTTTAAAGTCTGGCAACCCTAAGAGGACATAAACTTCTAATTTACAGAATGAAAAACACTCATGATCCAAGATCATTGAAGAAATGTATACAAATTAAAACCCACAATGCCTAACCTGTTTTTGCTCATTTGATTGGAAAACATTAAGAAGCCATATCCCTTGTGGGCCTCAATAAAGAAAATATTTAACATATTAATATTTAATGCACCGTCTATGGAAAATATAAGACCATAAGGAGTTGCTAGAAAATTCTAACAGCTATGGTATAAGACCTAAAATTAAGGCCCAATTTATGTGTGACCTTGACATCTGTTAAAGCAGGGAGGGTCCTGAATGAAGCAACTGCAAACTCTCGTCCCCAGTCTGATTGCTTGCTGGCTTACCACTGGGACTGGGTGCATTACCTGGTCATCCCTAACTAATAGGAGTCAGTCTTCTGACAGCCTGTGGAGTTATGCAAAACAAGGCAATCGTGTCATCCTGGAGGCACCTCTCTTCTTGTTACAACAAAGCCTTACTCTCACACCCAGCTGTTCCTTCTGTTCCCAACGGCTGTACCCATGTGGCCCTGTGTCATGTGTGGTGTCCTCCTCTCCTGAGCTGTGAGTATATGTGTCTAACTGGGGTCCTCTCTTCGTGGTCAGCTGTCACTCATCCCTGGGGCAGGAATCCTTCCCTCATGAACCCCATGAAGAAGAGGAGATTAAAACAGCAGCAGCTTTCAAATTTTTGAAAGTACCTACTTCTGAAATTTCACTTCCGACAATATATCCTATAAAAATACTCACAAACACAAAAAGAGATGCATGCAGAAACAAGAATATGCACCACAGCATTCAATTTTTAAGTGAAATAAAAGAAAAAAAAAGAAAACAAAATAAAAGTGAAAAAATGGTAGGGACCTGACTATTCATCCATCAGGAAATGGTTAAATAAATGATCATCATTGTAATCTGTGAAATACTACCTAACAATTGAAATGATATAGAATGAATTCCAAGACTTGTTATGTTAAAGCAATACATATAACTGGACCAATTCATGCAAAATAATACACACCTACATATATGTGTGTGCGTGTGTGCCTATATACGTATAATAAAGACAGGAAAGGAAAATGCTGAACTGATGAAAGAAGCTGCTTAGACAGTGAGGAGAGGGACAAGGGGAGGCTTCTGGGTTTTGATGTTGTGCAATTTTGTACCGTTTGAGTCTTCTACACTGAAAATGCATTCTAGTATCACTTACATGGTGTGATGGAAATGTAAAGATAAGAAAAGTAAATCAAACTATATGCAAAAGTCTCACAGACTAACACCTGGTGAAGGTTTGTGGTAAAGTAACACAACTGAGGAATGGGAGCGGCTAGTCTGAATATTCCAACACCAATATTCCAGGCCTTAACACGATATGTTGACTCAGCCTGTTAAATTTTTCTCAGCTTCTCTCTAGGAGTTCTAATGCAAAATTGCCTCATTCCCATGTTCTGGAGGAGTCAGACAATCAAGAAAGACATGCCAGCTAATGTATTTCTGCAAATCCTTTTCAATTCCCTTCCTACCCTATCTTCTATTAAACTTTATCATCTCATGCAACAGGTTAAAAACAAACAAAAAGAGGGGCGCCTGGGTGGCTCAGTTGGTTAGGCGACTGCCTTTGGCTCAGGTCATGATCCCGGAGACCCGGGATCGAGTCCCACATCGGGCTCCCTGCTCGACGGGAAGCCTGCTTCTCCCTCTCTCACTCCCCCTCATTGTGTTCCCTCTCTGGCTGTGTTTCTCTCTGTCCAATAAATAAAATCTTAAAAAAAAAAAAAGAAAAAAGAAAAAAAAGTTTAAACAAATAAACAAACAAAAAGAATATAAAGAGGAGGATGAGGTGAATGAGAGAAAAGAAAAACGATAAAGGACCATTTATCCTCACGTGAAAACCAGATGAGTCCTTGGCAACAGTTCCTCTTGCTAAGTGAAAACTTGGATTTAACTGAACAGTGATAGATATGTCCTCTCCTTTTTCTCTCTTTAAAGAGGTCATTTGACGAGTGAGTGACAAGCAGGGTTAGCAGGTAAATATATACTTGATTCAGATCCTAAGGGAAGGCACTAGAACTTGGGTCACACTCTATCGACCAAAGCCTATCCCTGCCCAGCCAAGGCCCAGTCCCGCTCAGCCTTCTCCATTGGCCCTGAGGAAAGACTCCTGTCTCCAGCACCACCCTGATCCCTGCTCTCCCTGGGGACGCGCTTTGACATCTCACCACACTTATGCCGTCATTGAGAAGGGCCTCCCCGAAGATCATCATGTAGAGTGGCTCGTTCACACGCGCCTCCTCGAACACAGCCAGCACGGCCACGGGGTCCACGGCTGAGATCAGGCTGCCAAACAGCAGGTTCTGAAGCAGGTTGACATCACTGAGGCCAAAGGCTTTGATCTGGCAGATGAGGTAGAGGGAGAGGCCAATGCCAAAGGCATTGATCAGGGCCCCCAGACCTGCCCACCACAGGATGGACCCAATGTTCTCAAAGAAGGGCCGGGTGGGCATGAAGTAACCACCTTCCAGGACAATGGGTGGAAGGAGGTACAGGAAGTAGATGCTTGAATCCATGACGGGAGGAGATTTATGGTCAGTGCCAAAGATGATGGCGCCCACCAGAGCCCCAACGATGATGAGGAGGCAGCTTTCTGGCATGAGGCCCGGTAGTCTGTGGTAAAGATGGAAGCCTAGGGAAGAGCAGAGAACCACATTTAGATGTTTGCAAATGAAATGGCTCTGGCCATGAAGATACCAGGAGACTGGTGAAGAAGAGGCCTTCTAAAACCACGCAGAGGGCACCTTGGGTAGGTGAATGTACCTCCCTGAGCCTCAGCACCCCATCTGTAGCAGGGACGGGAAATGTCACCAGGGCTTTCAGTCAGTACCTTCAATGAAGTACCTGGCACACCAGGCCCAAGGCAGGTCTCAGAGTGCTCCTGGGCCAGCTGTCCCTCCCCCACCCCGCTTCCCCATCGTACAGGGTCTGAGAGGACAGTGAGGGAAGAAGGGCAAAGCTCCTTTGCATTCCTGCAAGACCCACCTCTAAGCCTCATTCAGAGTCAGTCACAGTCAGTATCTTCTAGAATTCCCTTCCACCCAATGAATAAATGAAAATTCAGCTTTTTCTTGTATTATCCTCATGTAACCAATGGCACTGCCATCTGGTCAGCACGTAAGAAGGAAATCAAGGGGTGCCTCTATGGTTCCCCTCAGTTGAGCATCTGACTCTTGGTTTTGGCTCAGGTCATGATCTTATGGGTCCTGGGATGGAGCCCTCATGTCGGCCTCTGAGCTCCATGGGGAGTCTACTTGAGGATTCTCTCCCTCCGCCCCTCCCCCCACTCATGCACCCTCTCTCTTTCCAAAATAAATAAATAAATCTTTAAAAAAAAGGGAAGGAAATCAAGTTGCATCCCCTTAACCCCCATCACTTTGCCCCTAGTGCAGTCAGCTCCCTATTTTGTCATCTGTCTCTCAGCAGCTGCCCCTAAAGACCATCTCCTCTTCTTTATTCATAAAGCTGCCGCCTTATGTAGGGGCTCCCCATTTCCCATCCTTACTTCTGCACTGGCTTCCTGATCTCCTGTCTCACCCTCAACCCCCCAGCCCATTCCACCTTCCAGTGCCAGATGACTTTTCCAAACCACATGTATCTGCTCCTCTCATTCCCACCTAAGCCTCTGAAGGCACACAAAGCATCTTACAGATTTTAAACTGAGGGTATTTGTTAAGCATCCTTGGGCCAAGGTGTTAAGTACTGTGTGTGATGTAGAGAACTAAATGTGCTTATTACAATTCCAGCTATTGATGAAATCGCAGAAATAAGACATTAACAAATAAGGAGACAAAAATAAGGCAATGAGAAAGAATGCAGTGAGGTATATATTGACTGTATCGACAAACAGGAGAAAAGATCAGAGCCCACCAGGCCACTCGGGGGTTCTCTCTAAGTCAATATAACTCCCACCGAACACTATCCTTATACATCCTATATTACAGCCAACCACACAACTTTTCCCTGTGGTTTCTCTTTACTATCTTCATTTAGTGCTGCCTGAATTATTCTTTTCTTCAACCTGTTTAGGTCCTGCTTCCCCAACCACTTCCCAAGGAAGTTATATGTCTTCCTCTGAATCACTGTAATATCTTCTCAGTGTCTGTCTAGAAACAATGTTCTCTTCATATCATTTTCTGTGCATGACTAACTCCCCTACCAGCCTCCAAATTCTTTCAGCTCAGACAGAATGACATACAACTCTGTATCACCCCAAAGACCCCCACAACAGTTGGTCTATTTGCTGGAAGCATCTATAAGTGTGTACATGACTGACTGATCCAGTTAAATGTTTACCAGAGAAGCTTTTATATGGGAAGTAGAAGTCCAACAGGTTGTTGGAGGTGACTGGGACTTACACAGTTGGACAGTGGAACGGAAGAGATTTTAGATGGGGAGAACTCCAAGGGAAAAAGAAGAGAGACAGGAATGGCCCAGTCTGACATTCACTGAGGATATCCACCCAGTTGGAGCAAACTTTTTATGAATTGGGAAGAATATTGGAAGAATAGTCAGTAGATGATTGAGCCAAATAAGAGAGGGTCTTGAGTTCAAGGCTAAGGAATGTAGACTTTTCCACAGGCCACAGTGAGCCATTGAGTGTCTCCTTAGGAATCTTAATTTTAATTCCATTTTAGCCATTCTGACAGGTATGAGGTGGTGTCTCATTGTGGCTTTGATTTGCATTTCCCGGATGAGTGATGTTGAGCATCTTTTCATGTCTGTTGGCCATCTGGATGTCTTCTTTGGAAAAATATCTGTTCATGTCTTCTGCTCATTTCTTAACTGGGTTATACATTTTTGGGGTGTTGGGAATGCAAATTGGTGCATCCATACTGGAAGACGGTATGATGTTCCTCAAAAAGTTAAAAATAGAGCCACCTTATGGCCCAGAAATTGTACTACTAGGTATTTACCCAAAGGACACAAAAGTACAGGTTCAAAGGGGCACATGCACCCCAATGTTTATAGCAGCATCATCAACAACAGCCAAACTACAGAAAGAGCCCAAGTGTCTATCAACTTATGAATGGATAAAGAAGATGTGGTACACACACACACACACACACACGCGCACACACACACACACACACACACTGGAATATTACTCAGCCATCGAAAAGAATGAAATCTTGCCATTTGCAACAATGCAGATAGAGCTACAGTATATTACACTAAGCAAAAGAAATCATTTACAGAAAGATAAATACCACATGATTTCACTCATATGTGGAATTTAAGAAACAAAGCAGATGAACAAAAGGGAAGAAAAAAAAGAGAGAGAAGCAAACCATAAGAGACTTTTTAAAAAAAAGATTTTATCTATTTGACAGAGAGAAACAGAGCCAGAGAGGGAACACAAGCAGGGGGAGTGAGAGAGGGAGAAGCAGGCTTCCCTCTGAGCAGGGAGCCCAATATGGGGCTCGATCCCGGGTCTCCGGGATCATGACCTGAGCCAAAGGCAGTTGCTTAACCAACTGAGCCACCCAGGCGCCCCAAGAGACTCTTAACTATAGAAAACAAATTTAAACTTGATGGAGGGTGGAGGGTGGGGGCGGGCTAAATGGGTAATAGGCACTTGTTGTGAAGAGCATTGAGTATTATATGTAAGTGGCAAATCACTACCATATATATTATCTAAATAGAATTTAAATAAAACTTGAAATAAAAAATTAAAATAATGAAAAAAGGACTTTAAGTATAGCCACCCCAAGAGCATGTAGGTTTCCCTGATCACACCTTTGAATTTCATTTGTTATCAGCAGGCAGGTTATTATCATAGAATATAATTAGTATCAAGGGACTGTCCGAAACCACAAGCCTACCCATTGGCTTTAAGACCAGTTTAAAGTCTCCTTTAAGAGGCTAAGAGTCCTGCTCTCTCCATTTCCTAAGGATGACTTTTTCTTCCTCCTCCCCACCCTCTTCCTCCTCCTCTTCCTCCTCCTCCTCCTCCTCCTCCTCCTCCTCCTCCTCCTCCTCCTCCTTTTTCTTCTCTTTCTTCTTCTTTGGTTAGTTCTTATTTTAACTACACTGAATTTTTTAACATATAAAAGAGGTGGAAGAGCCTATAGTGTGTGTGATTTTCTCAGGGTA
>PITA01025215.1:0-18977 GCA_004023965.1 Spilogale gracilis
AGCCTGAGAGTGACTTAGGGTCACAGCCTGAGAGTGACTTAGGGACACAGCCTGAGAGTGACTTAGGGTCACAGCCTGAGAGTGACTTAGGGTCACAGCCTGAGAGTGACTTAGGGACACAGCCTGAGAGTGACTTAGGGACACAGCCTGAGAGTGACTTAGGGACACAGCCTGGGAGTGACTTAGGGACACAGCCTGAGAGTGACTTAGGGACACAGTCTGAGAGTGACTTAGGGACACAGCCTGGGAGTTGCACAGTGATTGTTCATCTTGTTTGCTGTGATGGAGGCATCGTGGTTACACAGGAAAATTCCCTTGCTCTGGAAGAGTGTGTGCTGAGGTTTGGCGGGATAAAGCACCCTGATGGCTAGAACATCTATAATTTACTTGAATGGGATTCAGCAAAAATGTTCTGGCGATATGTTCATGAAGTCGGTGATGCTCGCTTATGTGTGTCTGTTACATCCTATTATTTTTAGGCTTAAAATCTTTCATAATAAACAGAAGAGAAAATAAAGTAAGCCATGATAATGTTTAACACATAGCCTACAGGTATCATTATGTATAAATTACAGAAGGTCTCGAGACCTAGGGCAATTAATAGTGTTTGTGGGAACAGCAAGAAGGAAGACGCACCATCTAAACTCCTCTATTATTAATACATTGCACAAAAAATTAGGATCAATTCTGCTTGAGCCCAGGGAGAGAAACACAGACTCTGTGCTTGGACAGGCGCTCAGCCGCGAGGAGGCGGCAGCTTCGAGCCACGCAAGGCCATGCCCTTGACAGTGACATTTCAGGGAGCCCTCAGAAGGCGTGCCAAGGCAAACAGTCCCTGCCGTGAGAGTGGTCGCCGGCCAGCCTTGCCCCGGGCCGCCGCCGCCGCCGCCTCTTCCTGTTCAGACTTTTAACTCTGACCTTGGACCTGCCCGTGGCCTCCACCTGTTTCCCCCGACGTCCGGGCCCCTGACCGCAGGTCTCCCTCCCTGGCCCTGTCCGCCTCTGGCTGCCCAGCTACCCGGGCATCCGGAGCCGGGCCTGGGTCCGCACCTCGCAGCCCCCTCGGAGCTCATGCCCAGCCGACCTCGCGCCCCAGCCCACAGAAAGGACCAACGGAAGGGACGGGATACGCCCCGCAAATTGAGCCCCCCAGGGTGGGGGGAGACGTTCGTGACAACACGCGCTCGTGCAAGTCCTGCGGCCATGTAGGCGCCATGTGACCGCGCTGGGGGCGGGAAGGTCGCCCTGCGCGTGGGTGGCCGCGTCTGGGCCGCGTGGGAGTGCGTGCGGGAGCGCGGCCACGGTGTGATGTGCGCGTTAAGGGTCCCACTGCTCTCACGTGCCCCCCGGCCTGCGCTGACCTGCCCGAGAACAGGGAGTGTTTTCAGCAGACGTGTGCGCCGGCTCCTAACGCAGCGGAGAGAGACCCGCGGCCCTTCCGTTTGAGGAACTAAAGTGAGGGACAAGCTATGCCTAGGTAAGCTGTTGTTTGTTGAAATAGTCATTTAAAATGGTAATAATGGATGACTTAAGATTGGCTTCTCTTTCCTGCACTGTGGCTCATTACAGGTGCATAGGATAGCTCGGTCCCGGGCCGTCCCCTGAAGGTCCACATGCGTGATGTCGCGGTCTGTCCCCAGTGCTGGACATGACAGGAACCTCCCGAGCGTGTCGGCCTGCCAGGGGCGCCAGGACACCCGGCTCAGGCCGTCGGTGCGCTGGGAGCCCGGCCAGCACCGCGGGGCGGCCTGAACGCCCGAACCTCATTTGCTCTCGGCTCGGGGGCGGGGCTGCTCTCCTCCGAGGCCTCTCTCCATGGCTCGCAGACAACCACCCACGCTGCCTCTCCATCTTCTTAGGACATCAGAGGGGCCTAAAGGCGCATCCCAGCGACATCGTTTCCGCTCTCCTCCTTTCCAGGCCCTCTCTCCACATGCAGTCGTGTTCTGAGGTGCTGGGATTTGGACTTGGGGCCGGGAACACAAGTAGAAAGGGGGAAACTGCGTTCGTCTTCATTTCGAGAGGGCAACCGGGACACGGAGGAGCTCTGCATTGCTGAGCTTAGGGTTTGCGCGAGGGGCCCAGGTACCGTCCACGTGTCACGGGACTGATGACACGAATATGGGAAACCGTTCCATCGAGCCTGCTCCCAGCCCACGGGCCGGCAGAGGCCATGGCCACGGGTCCCAGCAGTGGGGATGGCAGACCCCAGCACTGAAACACGGACACGAGCCCGGGAGGGTTAAGGAGCGACCGGGAACAGATCCGATGGCGGTCCCAGGTGAGAAAGAAGGGTAGGAAGGGGCACGCGTGGTCAGCACAGATCTTCCCCTCCCGGAGGCGCTGACCGTCACTCCCCTGCGCGGCCAGGAGGCTCTCCTTCCCGGGCGGGCGTGCACCAGACGAGAGCTGTGCTGTCCCAGCCAGGGGACACGGTGCGTGTCCGGAAAGCGAAGCCACCTGGAAACAGACACACAGATCCACCAGCCAGAGGGTGGCCGTCCCCTGCCCACGTTCAGCCGGGACAAACTCAGGCGAACGGACCCATGTGTTAGGGCGTGGGGGGGCCTGGACTGACCCAACCCCATGGGCACTCCCGGGGCTCCGTCCACGCTCTGTGTGACTGTCAGCCTGCGTGCGCTCTTTGCTCACGACGTTGCTCTTTGACGACTCAAACGCTCACGAGCAAACTACAGATCTCTCAGTGCTTCCCAAATAAATGACAAGTTCCATTTTCACATCTCATAATGTTCAGCTCCTACATTAAAAACACTTGCTAGTTTTCTAAATGGAAATGACCTGTTACCACCTTGGTGATGGGACCAAAAGAACGACAGAGCCGCATTTTAAAAGTGCTTTGGGATCTGGTTTTCAGGATACGACAGAGTTGAGAGCACGCAGATATCCTGAAGTTCAGGCAGAACCCTCTGAAGCTGAGCACGCTGCTTCTGCGGGCAGTTATAAGGCACAGGCTTCATCTACGAGGCAAGTACGTGGAGAACGAGTGCGCACGGGCAGCCGAGAGAGCCGTGCACTGCGCCATCTTGCCGTTACCTGCCGCCGGGCCGCTGCGACAGCGCACATCGTCTCCCATCCTCGCCACCACTCGCCTCCCTTCTCTGCACTGCTCTAGGCCAGGGGCCCACCCCGGAGGAAGTCCAATCCCGATCCCGTGACTTCTGGTTTCAGATGAGTCCACTGGGAGCCTCAGGCAGGCGACAGATGGCCAGGCCTGGAGCTCGGGGGGCCTCCTCCAGCTCGCGTTCCCTGCATCCTGCAGGCACCCTCCACCCCCAGGCCCTGGCTCCCCACTTCCCGCTATAGCTCTCTGAGTGCAGCACTTCCCGGATGGTCTCCTGAGCTCCCCGGTTCTGCAAAGAGACGCCTCCTGAAAGGCTCTGTGTTGGCACTGGTTCCACCAAAACCCTGACTGGCAGGACGTCAACACGGAACCAGGAAGGGATTTCAGCAAAACAGTGAGGCCCAGTCAATATCCCATGTTCTCTCTACCTCAGTACGAATAAGACAGAGTTTCAACATTTAAAAATTTGGCAAAAACCACCGCAGCCCTTGTCAGCTTGACCACAGGCAATGAAGAGGTCCAAGCTGGGACTCAGCATCCTCACAAGGCACGTCTCAGAGGGCTCGGCCCTCGAGCGACCTCCCCGCCCCCAGCGGCACCCACACCGAGAAGTGCGCGGGGTGACGGCCACACAAGGCCCACGCACGCCGTGCCCGCCGCCCCTGGACAAGGGCAGAGTGTGCCGCTCAAGCCTGCTTCCTCCATCCCCTCACCTCTGGGACGATGCTGCGTCCTGCGAGGAACAGCAGATAAAAAGACCAGCATCGGCCTTAAGACGGACCCCGGCCTTGAGCACCACGCTACCTGCCCTGGGCAGTTCAGCACCTGGCCAGTGACCTGCAAAATCAGTGCCCATCCAGAAACCCTCCTCCACAGCAGCTTAGAGACGAGGAGTCGGCTGGGATTTCTGACAACTGGATAAATTGTTTTCTAGAACCAGATATACCTGATAAAGGAACCAGTGCTTCTAGGCTACAAGTCTCTTGCAGGAAAAAAAACAAAACTCTCCGGCGGTTTTTTCATAGGAAAAGAGGTTTCTGTGTACAGCAGTGGGTTCCAAGTTCCTAATTTTCCTACGGACTCTTTCTGAATTACCAAAGTCCCACCACGACATTGACGTCCCAAATACACCGAAGCCACTTAGGGAATGACATGCTGCTTACGCTCATCATTTGTGCTGAAGATTTCCTGGCTTCCTCTGCCCCCGAGACCGCATCAGAAAGAATCGTCAGCCCTTAGCACGTTTGGATCGCGGCGGGCTCCCTCCGAGGTGGCACGGCGCTCGCGCGCTGCCCCAGAACACGACTTGTCCGGGACCAAACGCGAGCGCGGGCTTCGACCGGAGTCTCCCGGGCGCGGTCGGAGGTGCCCTTGTTGGCAGCGACTTCTCCTGCTCGGCCCCGAAGAGCCCGGCACTGCTTCCCACGGCACACTGCTGGCTTTCCTTTGCCTGGGTGCTCTCTTCATGAACGGGGTCCTTCTGAGGCCTTAGATGTCACACATGTGACAACACAGTGTCACCTAGTGGAGAGAATGCCGGCGCAGAGTGCAGGGCACCCGCGAGTTCCCTCGTTTCCTGGGGTCCTGGTTTTCCCTGCTGTAAGTGCGACTCATGCATCACCACCTTCCACCTCGCTGGTGGATCCCGGAGACAAAGGCAATCGCTCCGGAAGAGCTTCTAACTCGGGAAGGAAAGGTAAAGGTGGAGCCGCTCACAGATCTGTTTTGAAAGGTCTCGGGCGCGATGCTCTTGCCATTTAGCGGCGGCTTGAGGCTTCGCCTGAACGCCAGCTAAAGGGACTGGGTGTGAGACCGGGGTGTTTGGGCATCGGCGCCCTTCCCACCAGGAGCCGGGGTCGCGCCCTTCTGTCCGCAGTGGTCCCTGCAGAGGTGTGAGCGGACGTCAGCACGGTTCCTCGGGGGCCACCTGTTTGGTCTCAGACTTGGCATTTCGGTAGGAACGGAGAACTGCAACAGCATTGCAAGCTAGAATTCCAAGAGCTCTGGAAGGACATCCGGCAGGCCTCTGAGCCTTCCAAGGTGTCCTCAGTCTTCCCCCAACGCAGACACCCTGTGTTCTGCCTCCCTGGGGTCAGATCCTTTCTGAAGACACTATTCTGGCCCTCCCCACAGCGTTAAAACTCGGGAATTAGACAAAGTCAAAAGTGGATGAACACTCGTAACTTACTGGAGGAGAAACCAAAAGCCAAGCTGTCTTAGCCTGTTGGTGGCTTAAAAGGAACAGAAGCATTTCTCGCGGTTCCGGAGGCTCAGGTCTAAGAGCGGGGGCAGGCTGTGGGGGTCACTCCCTGGCTCACAGATGGCGTCTTCTCATGGCCTCAGTTGGTGCTCTGGGGGGCGAAGGGATGCTCTGGGGGTCCTGGTATAAGAGCATGAATGCCGCTCATGAAGCTCGGCCCCCATGACCCAGTCATCTCCCAAGGCCCCACCTGCTAACACCACCACCCTGGGGTTAGGCCTGGAACACCAGGGTCTGTGGGGGGAGGGCACATAAACGTTCACACCATAGCAAGACACAACACTGGGATGGAAATATTTATAGTTAGAAGATGCCCAAACTCCCTTTGGCTGTAAAATTAGGTTGTCTCTGCACCACTCTGTCCTTAAAGACACTCACCAGTTTTCAGCCCATTTTCTGCTTCAGTGAGATTGCCTCTACTGCGATTTTTTTATAGGGCCTTTGTTCCCTGTATCTTTTCAAATGAAATTTTCCTTTCTTAAGAGAAAATTCAAAATCTTCCTAAAATGTGACCTCAAGCTTGGGCGTCCACTATCTCTGTGTCTCTTAAAGCAAGTCCTCCAATTCAGGACATCTCAGAGGTCCCAGTCTCCCTGATTCCAGCCGACACAAGTCTCTCCTGGGTCAGCTCAGGTCCTCGATGAAGCAGATGCTGAAGGGAAGTGCGATGTACAGGGGGCGGAGGGGGGGCATTCCACGGAGGATAAAGGGAGAGGGAGCAGGAGGAGGCGGGGCAGTCCCCACGCAGAGTCACAGGCCCGACACTCAGGAAAGGAAAGGGGAAGAAAAGAGGAAGACAGGCCACTAGACCGCCACAGGGCTGAGACTGTTCCAGCCCACACGAGTCCCACGCAGAGACGGCCCAGAGAGGAGCCTCGCGATGGACAGAAGTGGCCAGGCCTGAGCACCGAGCCACACAGCCGGGCTAGGAGCTGGCCTGGAGGGCGCATCTCCATCCCAGTGCACAGACGTGGAGGTGGGAAGCACAGGGCAGGTCAGCTGCCCCATCGCGTGCAGAGAGATCGGACTGTTGCAGTCCATGGCTGTCATCAGCCATGCTCTGGGCACCACAGACCCACTTCTCTTGCTTCTGCAAGCAGCTTCCCGTCGCTCGCCTGGGCTTAGCTTCCCACAGAAGCCAGAAGTAAAAGTTGCATCCCCATCACCCACCACCAGTGGCCCCAGGAAGTCCAGTATTTATTCTAAATCTCCACCTCTCGATGGTCACTTCCTCGGGTCTTGGCGACTTATTGGTGGTACGACCCAGACCCTCATCCCTTCTCAGGTCACAAGTAGACAACAGCACACCCACCACGACAGTCCCAAGAAAGCCAGCTGGCAGGTAAGACCCTCCCCCTGCCCCTCTGCGCACCAGCAGGCCTGCTTCTTCCCTTGGTCATGGTCAACTCCAGCTTCGGACAGCACTACCCTCGTCTGCAGCCCCTGGACACAGGTGTCCAGAGCACCTGGCAGCGGTTGGGCCTACAGTGTCATTAAGAGTTGGCTGTTCTCACTCTTGGGGGCCAAGACCCCCCTGCCTGCGGAGCCCAGAGTGGGAAAGTGCAGGACTGGTCCCATGAGGACAAACTGTCGGCCCTTCTGGACAGAAGAAGCCCAGAAGAGTCAACTTGCCACCAGCTGGCTGGAGAGTCTCCTTATGGATTTGCACCATACCACGGCTTAGCAAAATGACTCCGGTTGCCGGCTGGAGGAACACTCAGAGGAGCCGTACCGAAACTAACTTCGGTAAGCGGGGCTCTCTGTCGCTGCAGCCGTGGGTCACCCCCGCCCCTGCCACCACGCTCCCCGTGACAGTTCCTACCTCCCAAGGCTCAGGACCTGTCAGGGAGGTTCCAACTCTGTGGGCTACCCTTTTAACCAACTCAACCACCACTCCGACTCCCAGCCTCAGTGACTATCTAGACACCAATAACTCCAAAATCTGCATTTCCATTCAAGAGTTCCTTCAAGGACCTATGTCTTGTGCTTGAATCTCCACTTCCGTATTTTACAGCACTGCAAACTCAGCCGAGGAATGGATTCACGAACTCCATGCAGTCGGCTCCTCCCACCTTCCCACCGTCGGGAAAAGCACCTGGTCCAGACCCCAGATCCTATCACTCATAAACTCTTACACACCTCTGCTTGCTCACGATCTCCACCTTAATCAGACCATTGCTGACTTTCTTAAACTATAACAGCTTCCCAGCTGGTCCTTCTGCCTTTTCACCTCCAAACCATTTTCCATTTTGCAAATAGAGTAATAATTCAATTTTCCTACTTCAAACAGCTCAAGAAATAATGTCTAATGTCATTAACATGGGCAAAAGGGCTCTTTGGTGTGGCAAGGATTGTGGAGAGTCTACAAAGTATGAGTGACGAAAAACAGCTGAAGGAACCGAGACGGACCATGTATCTAGAAAACTGAGGGGAAGCTTTGATAACCACTGTCCATTTTCTATGGCTCTGATCTTTTTACTTCATCCAAGTGTAACTTATCTGAGAGTATTAAGTGAGGATCTCAGTTGACCTTTTAAAACAATATCAAAATTAGTAGCTGTCACATATAGCATATACGGCATACTTGTGTATATAAAAATATGAATATAAATTCAAAATGAATACATTTTCAACTTACTTTCTTGAACACATTATCACATTGGTTAATGACTTTATAGCATGCTGTAATACTTTGTGGGGCGAGTACCCCACCACTTTCTTTTTAAAACTTTCATAGCTATGGGCACCTGGGTGGCTCAGTTGGTTAAGCATCTGTCTTTAGCTCAGGTCATGATCCCAGGATCCTGGGATCAAGTCCCGTGTGGGGCTCCCTGCTCAGCAGCTCCCCTGCCTGTGGTGCGCTCGCTCGCTCTCTCTCTCTCTCTCTGACAAATAAATAAAACTTTTCAAAAAATACAAAAATAAAACTTTCATAAATATTCACAGTTATTCTGTTCTGAATTCATGGAAACTAGTTAAACACATAGTAATCTCTAAATAAATGTTGTTAATAATAGTATTATTATATATTAGGTCTATTCAGAACTTTAAAATAATTTTCTCAATGCAAAATAATAGAGACTGCAATCCAATCTTCACTGATTAATTTAGCCCTAGCAATTCGTCCTTAAAAGACTGCTATCTCCACAGTACTCCGTGTCTGAATGAACAAACAGAAGATGTTTCTCCATTTATTCTATCTCTTTGTTTCTATCACTCAATTAAATAAATAACACTTTCCCTCAAATAGGTTCTATACTTTCCCTCTTATTATTTTAGGCAGGAATCATTGGCTTTAAAAAACAAAATACCAAACTAACACACAAAAGGAGATTGTTAGAATATACCCCCTAGAATTCAAAGGCAACGAAACCAAATATAGATGAATGTCACAAGGACTGAAACAGGATCATCAGGAGCCATGACTCTTCTTTCCACCCCTCTCTCTGGAGCCACATGATTTCCTATTTCCTTTTTCTATGAATCTGCTACATTCCTCTGCTTCTGTCTTCAGACCAGCTTCTCTCCTTACTCATGGTGTCTCTTTCTCCATAATTTTAGTTGACACGTAGTTGTGGCTTGCCATGGTCCATTTCTGTCCTTGAATGACTTTAACTTTTGCCCCCTCCCTTCACCAATGAACTCTGTAGTCTCTGTGTCTCTTAGCACCTATCCCTAAGAAAGAAAAATCTGATGTGTTGTTGGCTACTCAGTGGCTGGTATGGATTAGCAATTTCACCCCCAGACCAGCTGGTCACATTTGGGTAGGAAGGTGGTACAGTGGGAAGAGTAAAGCAGTATAATGTGATATACAGGTTGGCTACATGTACAACGGTGCATGAGAGAGGCAAGATCTCTAGAAGTACGATAAGTTGGTTAGGAAATGATAGACATACCTAATAGTATTCTTAAACATTGTACAGAAATTTGTTATCATAAGCATAATTTGCTTTTCATTGTATTATCTACAAGTTATCCCCATATATAGTAATAATCTTACCATTTGTATATTTATTATATATCCAACAACTCTACTCATTGACTCCAATTGTTTTCAACTTGCTTCCTTTTAGAGTTTTGTCCTAACGCTTAAAATAATGGTTGATTTTCCCCTGTATTTTAAAAATGTATTCTTGGGGCACCTGGGTGGCTCAGTTGGTTGAGCGACTGCCTTCGGCTCAGGTCATGAACCTGGAGACCCGGGATCGAGTCCTACATCGGGCTGCCTGCTCAGCAGGAAGCCTGCTTCTCCCTCTCTCACTTGTGTTCCCTCTCTGGCTGTGTTTCTCTCTATCAAATAAATAAAATCCTTAAAAAAAAATAATGTATTCTTATCATCATGTCATTTTTGCATCAGAATAGTATTAAATAATAATAGAATACTAAGCATTCATCGTGTTTCATGTTTTTAACAGTATTTCCTCTAATGCTTCATTAGTAAGTATTCCAGGAAATAAAGAAATTATATCACAAATATTTCAGAAATGTAGATGGGTAGTAGCACATATGGGACAAGGTGAGACATGGAGGACCAGCTTGAAACTCCCAGACCTGATTAAGAAATCATGATGAGAAAGATGAGGAAGAGAGGTGGGAGCCCATTATGAAATGAACTGGGAAACCCCCTCTGTCCACTGAAGAGTTGAGAGTGGCCTTCCTGAGGTCCAGGAGCTCCGCGGAGCAGCGAGGCAGAAGCGCAGAGGCTGCTTCATCCAACAGCCCAGAAAGGGGGCCAGAAAGTGCACTGGGCAGAGCCTGCCCCGCGAGAGAGGAATGCAGAAAGCCAGCTCCTGGTGTTACAGCCATTTCACCAACTCTAGTCATCTTAAATGATATTTTTAGGTGGAGAAGAAATTGTAAATGATGAAAATGATAGGCTGTGAAAGTAACTACATACATAATGTATTATGTATTTTCTAAAACTGAATTTGAAAATATTACAGCATGCCATGAGCAAAAAGCCTTTCTGTTTTCTATAGTCATTATTTTACTCTGGTAAAATATTTTTGTTTTTCACATGAGTTAAGCCAGTTATGTTGATGAGATGACATGTTTTAGTTAGCATGATATGCATCTATCTGCCTCCCCGAATGGTTCAGCATCTTCTCGGAACACTGGCCATGGTTCATGCTTCTTTTACACCCTAACAGCAGCTGTCATTTTGTTGTGACTATGAGAGCATTCAATAACTACTTACTGAATATAAACAAAATTGCCAATAGCTGTTGATAGCCAGGAGTCCCACTACTAACCTGGGTCATTATCGTGTAAATATTTTTTGGGACCCAAGTGTAATAGAGTTGCAAAGGGTCTGAAGAGACTGGTACAAAGCCATTTCCATCCCAGCTGGAAGTCACCGACCGGCAACATGGTGGAGAGCTAGAGAATGTGATGGGTGTGCCTGTGTATAGTGAGTACACAAGGACGGGTGAAGTCCATTTTGCTTTCGCTCTCTTTGGAAGAGAAATGGGGCAAGTATTAGCTCCTGTAAGTTCAAAGCACAAGGCTTATCAGAGAGCTTTTCAGCTTTTTCTCAGAATGAGCTCATTTTTTACTTTACATATTATTTCAGTAATCTTGGGGTCTGTCAAGTTTTTACACTGAATGTTTTACATAAAATAAAAATTTCATTTTTTAAATAAAAGCTAAAAACATTTGCTATCTACAGTTCTCTTGAGAGAACTGGAACGTGTTTGGGACCAGAGACAAAATGAACATGTTGTTTTCTTTGTTTTATACATAAATCAGGAAAACATGTTTTAATTCTTTGAAAGTAGCAACCAAACGGGTGAATGGCTAACAGGCATGATGTACACAAAATCCCGCGGTATTAAATGCTTCCTCCAACAGGCCAGAAAGGGGGCCAGAAAGGAAGAATAAAAGGCATGCGTGCTAGCAGCCTACCCACGCGCACACCTGACCAATGGCTGGTCAATAATATCGTCTTCCCACACTTGGGAAATGCGCCGTGTGAACACACTGACCCGCCACGTGACCTTTCCCAGTGCTCAATCCCAGGGGCCTGCTAGTAGATTTATGAGACCTATTATCGGGCTGTAGATCAACCTAGATAGTACATGTCAATGTAAACACCTTTTCACACTCCTCACCATATAACTTGTCATTTTTAATCTCCTACAGTGATGTTAAGCATCTCCTTACCATCAAACTGTAAATACAGCAAGAACCATATTTTCTACGTGACTAAAAGGGATGATTGAAGAGTTGATTGAAAAAGAAATTCCTTGATTCATTTCACCTGCAGTTCTCCAGGAATATGCTGTGATTTACGCCCCAGCACCGGCTGTCTGATTAGTTCACTCTGGGCTAAAATGGCAAACCATTAAAGGCATTAAAATTTCAACAAGAATGTTATCTGCACAGTAAGCACGAGAGTGACATCTTGTGCCTACGAACACATGAGTTCCTGCAGACCTGCCATTGCTCAGTGAAAATCTGGGGACTGATGAATCAGCACTGAGCCAATCCGATACCATTTAAGGGGGTTGTCTTAACTTTTCACTCAGCACATATAGGACGCAAATGTAGTACATCTGCACGTAACTACACGGGCACTGGACGAGCAGCCCGGAAGCCAGGTTCCCAGCCATTATGAACTCATTGTGTTATTTCCTCAGCTGTAAAAGAAAAGCCTTGGGCGTGAAGCCAACCACAGGAACACCCCCATATTAACAGTTCTTGGATTATTTTTATACAAACACTGTCAGGAAGGGAGGAACGAAGGAAGAGACGGAGGAAGGGAGAGAGGGAGGAAGGAGGGGGGAGGGAGGAAGAGAAAAGAAAAATGAAAAAAGAGAAGAAAGGAAGGAAAGGAAAGGAGGGAGGAAGGAAGAGAGAGAAAGAGATAGTGAAAGAAAGAGAGAGAGGGAGGAAGAGAAAAAGAAAGATGAAAGAAAGAAAAGGAAAGAAAGAAAGAGAAAAGATCATTGTTGAGCACATTTTGTGTGACTCGAGACTTGCTTGACCACTGACATCAATATCAGTTACCTCCAGGCATAATAATGTTGCACAACAAATAACCACAAACTTCAGGAACACAGAATAAGTGTATTTGGCTCATACATCTATCGGTGAGCTAGGAGGTCAGCAGATATAGGTTGGGTCCAGCTAGAGCAACTCAGCTCTTCATGGGAATAGCGGGCCATTTGGGGTGAGTTCCCAGAGCAAAGCACAACAGGTCCGAAGGCTGGCTCATAACTGCATGCCGTCATATTCACCTGGTCTACTGGCCGAAACAAGTCACGTGAACCCAAAGTGAAGGGCGGAGAGTACATCAGCCTTTAGTGGGGGAAACACAAATTCCCACGATGACCCATGAGTACAGTGAAGAGTGAAGACACAGGGCAAGAACACAATCTTTCACACCAACATGTAAGAGGAAAACTAATTGAAAAAGGGTAATCCCAATCCCATTTCCATTCCCCTTAGACCTTGGACCCTCTAGCCCAGCTACTGGAACCCATTTGTGTAATTTGAGTTGATAAGTATTTGTTCTGACTGCCTGTGAACAAGACTTGAGTCAGACCAGGCTCACTGACCTGGTTCAACAAGCTCGAGCACCCGTGAGCCCAGGTCTGCACACGGTCACTGTACAGGCAGAAGTCAAAGTCGCATCCTCCTCCTTCCATAATACTAGAAAGTACGCACTACATAAATACAACTTTCCCTCAATTACTCTTCCAAAATATATATCACATTAGTAGAACATTTCAACAACTTGAAATATTTATTGGTTGACTGAAGAGAAACAAATAAATAAAACCCAAAGTCTGGGGAAGGAAACAGAACCATGGCACTAGTATGTTGTCAGCAAGACACAGCAGCTGGGTTCGGAGGGACCGGGGGCCTCGCTGATTCTAGGAATGTCTCCTTTGCCCCGATTGCCATCCGTGAGCCGTTAGAAACCGCTGTCGATCGTGGTGATGAGGGAGAAATGGGGGAGCTGCCATATGGTATCTGTGATCCCTCAGAGGTGGGTTATTTCAAAGCTCTAGAAGGCCGTCTCAGAGGCATTTACATAACAGAAAGCCTGAAATCTACTTTCTAATATTTCAGGAAGGTGTCCCTCTATGTCCGTGTTCCTTACAGAAGCCTTAAAACTTCCGTCTGTGTTTGAAAATCTCCCAAATAAGGAGTTAAAAACGTTCAACCATCAACAAATGTCTTTCAGAGGCTTCTAGTCAAGATGTCCTAGCTGAGTCAATGTTTGACGATCCCTCTCCGTCCCACGCACTTATTAACACGACGGATGAAATCTACCAGACCAAAAAAAAACAACAACAACAAAAAACACACAGAAAGGACACAATCAGGCTCAAAGAGCGAGAACCAGCTCTCTGTACCCCGGGCAGCCCGGCAGTGTGACACGGCAGCAGGCCTGGGGCTCTGGCTCACTGGGGGGCCCAGCAACTGTCCGGTGTCTCAGGCAGGGAGGACACGTTCACACAGGCCAAGACCCAAGCGGGTGTCTGGCTCACTTAATGCAGCCCGCAAAACCTGCATAACCAAGCCAGAGAATGACCTCACCCGAGCCGTCACACACCACTCATCCTTTTGATCATAAATGCAAAAATTCCCAATAAAATATTAGCGAATCAACAGCGTATAGAGATAAGGTATCATGACAGAGTAGGATTTCACTTGAGAATGAAAATGGTTCAGCATGAGATTATCTAATCAGGTAACCTATCAAATTAACAGATTAAAGAACAAAAGCTGTGTGATCTCAATGGAGTCAGAAAAATCATTTTATAAAATTGGCAATCATTCGCGCTGTTCAAATGACACACAAAACAGAAACTTCCCTAACCTGATTCCTATCCCCGCCCCCCAAAAAGATGACCAGAACCCACAGCAGGCTTCCCCTCTAGCTATGATCAAGTAACTGGTGGCAAACCAGCGTTCCTGCCAGGAATGAACAGAGTATGGGGTGCGGGGGCGGCCAGAAGAAATTCTGTTGAAAGCCCTGGAAAGCCACTGGAGCACCAGGGACTCGGGGAACAAGAGTGTGGGAAGACGGAATCCCGCGGAAGGCGAGCCCACATTCAGAGCCCACATTCCGCAGCTTTTGCCTTCGAGACGTTTGCGGACTCCGCGGCAGGGCGAGGCTGTGGACCTAGACGGAGGGCCGTCTGCGGGCAACCCTGCAGGGCAGAGGGAGCTGCTCGGGCTCTGTCAGTCTGGCAGGAACTAGGGCCCTGGCCGCTGTAGGCCGTCAGCTCATCCCCCCACCACGGGCTAGGGCCCGACGCCATGAAGACAGGAAGCCCTAGGACGCAGTAGTGAATTTGCAGGCGGCTGCTAAGAAATCCGGACGAGGGGCAAGGCCGGGCGGGGGAGAGGGCCGAAACCCGCAGGAGGACAGGCAGACAGATGACTGGCAGCCCAGCCCTCAGGAAGCCCAGCCTGCAGCCGAGAGAGGCCATCACAGCCCTGCGTGGCCCAGGAAGGATGGGCAGACCCTGCCTGGGAGAAGAGCATCAGAGGCTTCCCACTTGTTCCCGCACAATGGGCAGCGTTAAGGGGGAGAATACCTTGCCGGGAAAGCCATGGGCACTGCCCCTAGAGCCCAGGGAAAACAAGCCAACAAAAACAGACCCACATTTGAAGCAAATATTAAAATTATCAGATAAGCAACTTAAAAGTTATGAATATGTACAAGGAAACGATAGGGAAAGTGATGACAGAAAGGATGTTCTCATCCGGATGGGAAATCTATTAAGAAGCAGCAGATGGAAAGGTTAAACTGAGATTATGAACTCCTAGGAGAAGCTTGCCAGTAGATGACACTCAGCAGAAGGGGACACTCGTGACGTGGAAGGCAGATGTGAGGAAAGTCCTGAGAACAGGGAAGGACAGGGGGCCCGGACACAGGGCTCCAGAGGGACAAGGGCCAGAGAGCTGGGAGAGCGCACTGGGTCAGCAGGGGACAACCCACCCTCCTAAAACTAATGGAAGACCTCACTGAGCCGCAGAGAGGGGATTTCTGCACATTCCAAGCAGGCCCCACCGCAGGGAGAGGCTCAGCAAACCCCACTCACAGGTAAAAAGCCTGGAGCCCGAGAAGGTGGCAGGAAAAGCCCAAGGGAGGTTCACCATTCATCACTCCAACAGAACACTAAAAACCACATTATGTTTTTAAAGGCTGACATACCAAGCCCTAAGCTGGCAAGTCATGCCCTTTGCTCAGCCCGAGAGCCTCGAGCCGCTGCACCACGGGCCCGAGCCTCGAATCCCTGCACTGAAGGCCCGTCTGGACAGGCTGCCCTTCGCCCTGAGGCTCTCCAGTACCAGGCCGGGAGGAGAAAGGCCCAGCGGCACCAGGACCGTTACCCTCCCAAGGCTGCTTCCCCGGTGAGGTGCAGGCTCCCCGAGCCCATGGCCGGCCTTCCCGTGCCACCCTGCCACCAGAAGTTCTCGTGCCAAACATCTGGTCGTGGCCCACCAAGTCCCCACGGGCCTGCCGACGCATCCGTCTCTCCCCCGGCCTGCGGGCCGCTAAGCCGGTGCGCACCCTCCCTGCCACGTGCAGGCTCAGACTGATGAGCTAACGGACCGACACCCAGAGACACAACAGCATCAAGAAGACTGGTCTGTCTTCTCTCATGTCACGCTCCAGACGTCGTCAGTGGCTGGAGAAGGACCCAGGCTGGCCAGCCAGCCCAGCCACGCTCAACGTGTGACCCTCTCTGGGCCCAAGGCCACCAGCAGGCCAGCGAGGAGGGGTCCAGGACAGGGGCCCTCCTGCTGGTGCACACGCAGCCACACGGCCAGGCCTCACTGCCCGAGAGTGTGAGCAGGGTGGCCGGTGCCCTGACCTCTCCCGACCCGGGCAGTGGTTCAGGCTGCCCGAGCCAGCCCAGAGAGCGCGGGGGCTGTCCCGAGAGGCCCCCAGCCCCGGCCCGGCCCGCAGAGGCAGGTTTGCCTGCGGAGTTGCGCGGGGCCCACCGGGTTGCGATGAGCACGCCCTCACGGACTCCCCAGCACACTCCTGCGGTCCTCCCCCAGACCACCGGGCTGCCGACTCTTCCCACCTCTTCCTGTCCGCAGGCTGAAGTGACTCCAGGGACTGGACCCCTGGCCCTTCGTCTACTCCTGCGCCTGCCTGCTGAGCCCGGGCAGGTGTCCCGAGGTCCAGCTCCAGGAAACAGAAGGTCAAGGTGTCGGCTTCCTCCCAGGAGAACCTGGACCCCCTCTAGAAACAATGAACCCCTCCCAAACTCCATACTCCAAGAGAAGAAGCTGAATCAGTAGGCCAAACTATGTTATTCCTTCACGCTGACATCTAATGTTGCCAAGGCAGGGGTATAACTAAGAGACGTCCATTTATAGAGCAAAAAGAATGTCCTCTAAGGTAGTTTCCTGCATCCCCATAAAGAAAAGCAAGCAGCTGTATCTTTTGTCTATGTACACCCCCGCGCCCCCCCCACACACACATATATACGCTCAAGCCCTGGTGAAACCTCTATGTCCCAACTGAGGCATTTCATCACACAGTAAATAATAAATGCCACTCGGACACATAAGAGAGACTTAAATATAAGAATACACATTGTTTGTTCCTGAATGGAAAAATTCAGCATTGTAAAATCTTAATTCTCCCTAAATTAATAACCTAATTTCCATCTGAATCTTCATGAGATTAGTTTAGAAATTTGAAAATTTTATTTCACAGTTGATGAGGACTCATATAGGAGTCTGTCTATGGATAGAATTAGGAAAACTTGTACTACCAGAAAGTAAAACATATAAACAGTAATCATAATGGTCTAGAACAGGTGGAAAAAATAATTATATGCATAAGCAGAACAAAATGGAGTCCAAAAATAGATCCCAGTATATGTGGAAATTAAATATATAATAAAGGAAGCATTTTAAATCACCAGAGTAAAGATGACCTAGTAAGAAATGGTTCTTAGAACAACTTTATTACTATTTAGAAAAAAGTGATGTCCAACCTACATGTCAGATCTTACATTAAAATAAATTACAGGTAGACTACAGATGAAAGGGGGGAAATGAGAGCATAAATGAAATAATTAGATGACTATTTCTGTAATCTACAAAGGAAGGGAAGCTTTCTAAGACTGACATCAAAGCAGAAACCATAAATACTAGTTGAAATGAAAATGTAAAATATCTTCATGCCAAAAAATGCTATTTATTAATTAAAGTCAAAATAGTAATATAATTATATTGAAGGAGAAGGTATGGGAGATATAAAATAGTTAAATATTCTTCAGTCATATGCGGAGGTTAGAAAAGACAATGTCCAAAATGCTACATCAAGGAACTGTAAGTTACGATGGCGAAGATTTGGGAAAAGGGTGTCCCATTCATGGCTTGTAGAAACAGGAGTAGTTACAAATTTTATAAAACAAATATAGCAATATGCAGAAAAACTGACATCCATATCTTTATCTCTCTTTCTGCCTAGCTACCCTAAAGGGTCAAAACTGCCAGTAATGTAGAGTAGACAGAGTTAAAGCCGAGTCATTTCTTGTCCGGCCCCTCCGCTTCTAGAAGTTTCCTTGGTCCTTATTTTGTGTGGATGGAGTCAGGAGGCAGTGGTCTCACAGCTCATGATAGAGACCAGCTCCAGTGTCCATCAGTGGATGTAGACCTAGCCACATCCTGTTCCTCCTCTAGCTCATTTGCATGAGTCAGCTCAGTGCTCTGGGCCTCAGTGTCCCCACCTGTCAAAGTAGGTGGACCTTACCTCTAAGACCTTCCTAGTTCTTAAATTAAAGGCTCCATCACTGGCGTTAGAATTGAAGGGTAATATGGCGGAAAGCCCTGGAACAGAGCCAACCAGCTACTCCCAGTCCCCGTTGTGTGTGTGTGTGTGTGTGTGTGTGTGTGTGTGTGTAAATACACAGACATTCACATGCTATTGGTTGTTTCTCTAGAGCAGCCTGACCAACACAGCTCTTCGATCTACTAACCCACTTGACCTTCACCACAACCCTGTGATGAAGAGAAGATGGATGTGACCATAAGCGGCGGTCACCAGGGCCATGCACAGGTATCCCAGGCCCCCTCCCTTCCCGAGCTGCCCCCAGTGACAGTCACTCTGAGCATATACTGCTGGGACCTGCCCAGAAGCTGTGAAACATGTTAAATTCCGTAGCACCAGAGCCTGTTCCTATCCATTCCTGCACGACCACGGTGATAAAACAGCAGGGACACTGGCATTCCTGCCCATTCCGACCTCATGCAAGCTAGGCTGTCACCTGATGAAGGAGCTGTGACATCACAGCTGCTGAGGATCAGCCAAGGTTAAAGTCGAAGCGAGGGAAAGAGGTTTCTGTGAATGTTGCCATGAAGAAGGAAAAGAAGTTAGGGGCACTAATTTTTCATAACCATGCTCCAGAATTCCTCAGTGCACGCTATGGCAGCTGGTGCAAGGATCATTCGGGTTCTGTGCAGGACCATCTAAACTTCGCGACCCAGTTAAGGAGGAACCAGCCAGGATAGAGAGACATTTCCTATAAAATCTGACTTGAAAAAGAGAAACAAAAGTGATACCATTAGGTATAAAATCCATCCAGAAAGTTTCGAGTTAAAATATAAACAAGTAACTATAGAATCAGCATGACTTGGGTAGAGAAGTAT
>PITA01025216.1:0-24791 GCA_004023965.1 Spilogale gracilis
TTTTTTTTCTTTCTTTCTTGTATTGAACCATTTTCTGAGCACATATGACGTCTGTCTTCAGGTCTGGCACACTCTGGAGTAAGAAAGATTCGTCAATCAATACATGATTCTGTACACCGATGCTTTCATTCATTCATCTGATAAACAGGGATCTTTCAGGCTCTCTGGGATGTGCCATGTCCCTGTCTGGCTTCCTTTGTTCCTACCTGGGTCCTCGCTGTATTCTGTGTAGGTGGGGTGGCTGGATAGGTGAGGTAGAATGGGGGGCTTGGCCACAGCTTCTTTCCCTATCACACCCTTCAGAACACTTCTCCCTTCTCCTAACGGTGTCCCAAGCTCCCCTAGGTTTCCGATCAGCAGGCTTGGGGTGAGCCTGAAAATCTGTGTCTGTCCCAGGTGAGTCAAATGCCACTGATCTAGTTGAAGCCCCTCTTTCTGAGGGGGAAGTCTGAACCTCAGAGAGGGGTAGTGAGTTGTCTGAGGTCACACAGTAAATCAGATCCCGAGGCCAGCCTAGAACTGGGAGCTCTTGACTTGCCATCCAGAGAGCATCTGCTCTGCCAGGTCCCCTCGCTGTGGGTGTCCCTCCCTGGGTGGGCCCTGCTGGTTTTCTTGAACAAAACACCCCTTTTTTCCTGCATCTGGCCAACAGGGTCGTCTACAAGAATGCCTCCTGGCTATGTGCAAAAATAAACGCAGCTTGCAGCTTGCTCTACAAGGAGGGCGTGTGTTTGTGTGCGTGTTGGGTGGGGGTGGCTGGGGGCAGGGCACCTGGTACCCGTTGTCGCCAGGAGACCAGAGAGGATGTGGAGGAGAAACCGGGCAAGGCCCGCAGTGCTCGGAGCAAAGGGGTGCTCGGTGGCAGGAAACCGACTGCCCCTTCTTTGTCCTTTCCTTTGTCTGCCTGTGAACTCCCTCACCATCACCATCGGGACACAATCACAGGGACCACAGCGGCAGCAATAACAGTGAGAGGTTCGCCCCTGAGTGCTTGCCCAGGTATGAGAGAATTCCAGCTCATGGTCATCAGCAAGCTGAACCAGAGCTCCTAACCCTGGCCACTTCCAGAACGGTCCCTGGCCTAGTCCTGGCCGCTCCCAGATTGGTTCCTGGCTCCGTGGCATCACCTCTTCCCTGACTCCAGCTTGTTAGAAAAAACAAACTTTCAGGCCCCACCGCAGGCTTCCTCCTGAATCAAAATATGCATTTTACCAAGACTCCAGGTGTGCACGTTAAAGTTTGAGGAGCCCTGCCCTTTGGGGCACCTCGGCTCTAACTGCAACCCACCAGTAGCTGTGGCTGATACTTGTGAAGGACTTCCTGGGGGCCATGGGTTTTTTACATAGGATCTCCTTTAACTCTCATCAACTTTCTAGGGTGGATATGATTATCACCCTCGTGTTACAGATAGGGAAACTATAACCCAGAGAGGTTCAGTACTTAGCTGGAGAATGTACAGCGCGTAAGTGACAGAGGTGGGATTTAAATACAGCGTCTCTGTCCTTCCATTTCCTGAGCCCCCAGGCTTTCCTCCTTTGCTGCATTGCTCATCTTGGATCCATTAGCTCAGCCTTCACACTGGGGGCAGAGAGCCTGCTCCGTGGGAGTCAGCGGGGGTGTCTGAGCAAAGTGCAGATCTCCAGGCCCCTCCAGATTCTACACTAGCCAGACCCCAAGGGATTTCATTGCCCTCCAGTTGGAGACCCCGTGCCTCAGATCACTGAGGGCAGAGATGGTGATGTCCCTTTCACAGTCGAGAGTATTTCCGTCCACGTCCCAAGGTTGGAAGTCTGCAGACCAGCGTAATGGAAGGTGCTTGACTTGGGAACCAGGCAGTTGTGGGTTTGAGCTTCTGCCCCTCTTCTTCCAAGCCTAGAACCATACCTGGGTCTACAGCAGGTTGGCAAATCGAGCCCACAGATGTGTGTGCATTTGGCTAGCTAAGAATGGCTTTTATGTCTCTACACGGAGGAAGGGAAATCAAAAGAAAAAAATATCTTGTGACGTGTGAAAGGATGTAAAACTCTCCTGCCAGTGTCCATAAAGATTGATTGGAACATAGCCATTCTTGCTTATTTATATATGGTCTATGGCCACTTCCGGGCATCAGAAGCAAGGCTGAGTGCTTGCAACAGAAACTGTATTTATGGTCTACAAAGCCTAAAATCGTTCCTGTGTGGCTCTTTGTGGAAAAATTTTGGCAACCCCTGGTCTACGGCAGTAATTCTCACCCTTTAGCTCCCTCAAAATCACCTGCAGGGCTGTAGAAACACTGACTGCAGGGCTGCTGGCTTCCTCCAGGGTCTGAGTCAGCCAGCCTGGGGCTTGAGAATCTGCATTTCTAACAGGCTCCCAGCTGATGCTGGTGTTGAAGCCATGATGTGAGGACTCTGGGTCTTCAAAGCTACCTTTGGCACCAGCTGAGAAGCTCATAGCCCAGGCTGGGAGTGGGGTGGTTTGGGGAGAAGAGAGAATGGAAGGTGGAGCTCCGGGGCCCATCTGACCCACGGGTCCCTGAGCCCCTCTTCCAGGCTGTCCTTCCCGTGGTGTCTGCTCCCCCCTGGTGGCAGCAGACCTAGAACTGGCCTGGCACGCTCAGCCTTCATCACCCATCCCTGCATTTGGACCCGCACTTCAAAGTTTTCAAAGTTTGCACACACGGGCCCCGAGGAAGTCCACTTCCAGTAATTTAATCCGAGAGAGGAATCAAGGATGCGTGGCGGGTTACTCATGGCTATCTGGTTTGCTCGTGAGAGGGTAAGATAGGAAACCAGGGTAGTCACTTGACATGGCCGCACAGCTGGTAAGAAGCCCAGGTACGACCTGAACTTGGGTCTCTCTGATTCAAGAGCTCATGCTCTTAACTGCTACGCTGCCCAATCCGCCGGGAGGCTTCCCACCTGCCGTAGCAGAGCAGGTGACCAGGAGCGTGGCCGCCAGAGCTGAGCTGCCTGGTGTGAATCCTGGTTCCATTACTAACTGTGCATATTGGGCAAGTCACTTAACTGCCCTGTGCCTCAGTGTTCCCATCTGTGAAAAGGGGACATAATTGTAAAGGTTTTAAGACTTACCATGAGTACTCAGAGCTGTCCACTGTTGGAGTTGTTACTAGTGTCATTCAGCCCCCACCTGTCTTCTTTTGCCCTTTATCCTCCTTTCCTCTTCTTAATGGGCCCCCCGGGGCTGAGCAATAGGGGATAGAGCTGATTACGTGGGCTGCTGGGTTAGGTAGGCTTGGCTCTAAACCCTAGATCTTCTGTGTGACATGGGCAGGTAACACCCCCTCCCTGGGCCTCAGTATTCTTATCTGTAGGATGGAAGCAGGAAGGTTAGAGCAGCCGTTCTTCAAGTGTGGCCCTGAGAGGCTATAGCAGCACCAGGACAAGGGAGAGCTGAAGCAATGCTAATTCCAGCAAGCCCTCGTGGGGACTGCGATGCTCTCGCAATTTGAGAACCACTTGGTAGAATATCTACTCCTTATTGTGACCAGTACAGGAAAAATGCTTGCCAGCAGCTGCTGTCTTTGCTGCAGGCTTGCACCTTCTTGGCCTCTGCTGATGGGGCGGGGAGTATCCCTATTCCAAAGTGGGCTGATCCAATCCCCTCTCCTGGGATCTGGGAATTGGAGACGTTCGTCTCTGTGTCACTCCTGGGAGGAGGAGGGGCTAAGCTGGTGGGCAAGGCTGTTGTTTGGAGACATGCATTTTTCTCCCCTTGCCTTAACAGTCAAGAGGGCCATCCTGCAGAGAGAAGCTCAAAGCTGAGATGTCTCAGAGACCCGATGGCCCTGGGCTGGGCCACCCATGTTTGGAGACCAGGCTGTCCCACCTGCTCCTGGGTCCTATAGGACACCTCAGGGCTCCCCTGAGAAGTTCCTCCTTTGCTTCTAAGTTGGATTAAGGAGGTTTCTGTCACTTGCAACTAAAAGAGCTCTGGTACGTGGAGGGCTAGGAGTCAGGGTCAAGGGGGCTTGGCAAAGGTCAGGGGTCACAGGCCTGAGGGGAACCACTTCACTTCCTTCCCCTGCCCAACTGCTAGCCCAGCCAGGAGATCTGGGTTTCAACCCCATCCCTGTTCTCTATGAGGAGGGGGAAATGCGGAGAAGGAGGCATCGAGGCAGTGATGGGCTAGGCAAGGTCCTGAGAGCTGTCGAGGGTCACCTCGGGGATGCCCTGTTGTCTTGGTCCTGGTTCCTGTGCTGAAACTGCAGGCATCTCCCCAGAGAGCCGTGGAGGGAACCCCTCCCTAAGGGCTAGAAAAGAGTAATAATAAAGGTGAAGGGTCTCCTTGTATTCATGTTCACATACGGACCGCTGTATTTGATGGGGTAGGCATGGCTGGACACGCAGTGAGCCCTGGATTTCTGGCAGATCTGGGAGCTGACTGGGAAGACCACGAAAGAGCCTTGTGAAGAGGGTTCTGCCTGGGTGGGGGAGCATCCTGGTTCCGGTGGAGGAAAGGCGGCAGCGGCAGGCATCTGAGGAGTGTGGGTCCTACAGGAGAACCAGAGGCATCCCTGGAGACAAGGGCTGATTTCTTGGCCATGGCCAGCTATGCCCAGGTCCTTGCAGCAAGAGGGGGTGTCCTGCGTGTGCTTGCACTCCCTGGGGGGCAGTTCAGCCCTGTACGGACAGATCCAACTGCAAAGGCTCAAACTTCCTGCCTACCCCCACCGAGGTCCGATGGGTTTGGGTGGAAGGCTGGGGGGCTACAGAGGAGGCTTCACAGGTTTAGCAAGAGCTTTGAGACCAACAGAAACAGGCTCCAATCCTCACTGTGTCCCCGCCGCTGTGTGACCCTGGGCAAATCCCTTGCTCTCGCTGAGCCTCAGTTTCTCATCTGTGGAATGGGGAGAGTACTTTGTATCTCCTAGGGTTTGTGGTGGAAATTGAATGAAAGAAAGTATACTGAGCAGTAGGTGCTTGGTAACCCAGTTGTGGTGTGGTTATTCTAACTACTACTACTAGAGTCAAAGACCAGGCAGACACTTTGTACTGAAAGGGTTGAACAGCAGAAAGAAGGCCCAGCCCCCATGGGAAAAGGCTCCAGTCCATGTTGGAGAGTCTGAGGTTGGGGCAAGTCATCAAGGCCAGGCCTGAGGCCCAGAAGACCAGAAGCTTTGTGCAGTGAGGGGAGTCCTGAGAAACAGACCAGTTTTCAGTCTGGTTGCCACGACCCTCTGTGAGAGGCTGGACTGCCCTAAAGCCCTCCTACCCCTGGTCAGGATCCTATATGGTCTTGGTGGACTAGGGCTAGCAGGCGGGGCTACAGCGAGCAGGTGGAGGGGTGGGACGGCAGATGGTCCTATGCCTGTGTCTTTGGTCTTTACGGAGTGGCCATGGTGCACATTGGGTTCTGTGGGGCTTGGAGGTGGGCAGGGTAGGCCAAGCTGGGCAGATGGGTTGGGCATGAGTGAAAAGCTAGATGTAGGCTGTGTGTGCTCAGCACGTGTGAGGAGTGGGGCAGAGGGAGGTCCGAGGGGCCAGAAGAGAGAGTTCAGGGACAGCCCAGCTACAGGGAGTTGATGTGATTTGAGTGGGGCTTTGCAGGAGCCGAGTGGAATTGTGGGCATAAGGGCACCGAGGCAGGACAGCATGGGGCTGGCCTGAGGAGAGAGGGCCTGGCGGTCCCAAGTGGAGTCCTCGGCCAGGAGAGGTGGGGGTGGGACCAGAAGGCCAGCCCATGAGCCTAGCCTTCTAGGTTCTCCATGGGCTGGGACTCTATCCAATTGGCAGTGGGGAACCATCAAAAGTTATTGAGCAGGGGAGTGACGCTTGTTCTAACTGGATGGCCAAGTTTGTGCCAGGCTGGGGAGGATTTGCAGGGGTGGGGGGGTGAATCAAGAGGGGAAGGGTCTTGGTTTCACAATCAGTTAAGATGTGGCAGGAGGACCCTTTGATCCCTTGGGTGGGGGTATGTGAGGTTATAAGCTGACAGCCTCAGTAAGTGGGGCTCCTGGATGGCCTGCCTAGTCGAAGAGGACTCTGACTCTTGATTTTGGCTCGGGTCATGCTCTCAGGATTGTGGGGTCGAGCCCTGCACCTGGCTCCATGCTCCATGTGGGGTCTTCTAGGGACTCTCTCCCTCTCCCTCTGTCTCCGCCCCTCCCTGTACTTGCATGCTCTCTTTTTCTCTCAAATAAATGCATAAATCTTTAAAAAAATCAAAATAAAAAGAATAGAAAAGAAAAGAAAACCTCTGTGGTGGCCGTCCTCAATATGTTGCCTTGAAAGGGGTCTCAAGTCATCAGTGGGCTGACCCAGTTCTGCTTGTGGGATCAAGCACAAGCCCTCTGTCCCACTGATCCTCAGTTTTGTCTTCTGTCAATTGGGCGCAATGCAATCTATTTCCCAGCATGAGTGTGAGGCTTAATGAGAGAATGAAAGGGTCTAGTCTCATGCTTGGAACACAGTAGGTGCTCAATAGATGGTGTTCCCTTCCCATCTCCCACTGTGTGGCTCCCACAGAGCTGGGCACCGTCTGGCTCTCCAGTCACCTCCAACCAGATAGAGTTTCTGCTTTCAGAGGTCATTCATTCATTCATTCATTCAAGCAGCATTCAAGCAGCACTTCTGAGCACCTACTGTGTGCTGGGTATTGGGAGACAGAGTTGAATCAGACCACTGTCCTTTGGCCTTGAAAAGTTTATTTGCTCATTCATTCAGCAACATCCATGGAGCCCTATTCGAGTTTTGGCCTGGTGGGGGCGGTGTTGGGGGTCAAAATGAGCACTGCTGGGGGGGAGGGGATGCGGAGCTCATGCCTCTGCGTCTGGGAAGAGCAAGAACCCAGAGAAAATGCTATTGGCACCTTCCAAGCCCAGCAGGGCGTTCTTGTCTGTGGCCTGCAGGAAGACGTTCTCCCCCTCGCTCAGCTTGAGGACCACACCGCCCGTGGTGACCTGGAAGGTGTTCTGGGCATAGTCACAGAAGGTGACCACCTTCTCCATGCGCTCCCGGCCCCGCATGAGGTTCACGCACAGGTTCCCCCGCGAGCTGGCATGGTAGGTGAAGTAGTAGATCCCGGGCACATTACAGGTGAACTTGCCGCTGCGGGGTTCATAGTTGCGGTTCTCGTTGGTGATCACGTGGTCGAAGCGGATGGCCTGGTCCCGCCGCAGGGCACTGTGGATGGTCCTCGTGGCAGAGAAGGCGATTTTCTGTGTGGCCCTATAGTCCCCTGATTCACCCTTGGGGCCACGGGCTCCGGGGGGCCCTGGGGAACCTTTCGGGCCAATGGGGCCCTTGGGGCCTACTTTGCCTGGTTTCCCAGGAATCCCTGGGTCTCCCTTCTCCCCGAACTCGCCATGGTCTCCAGCCAGCCCTGGCAGCCCTAGAAAAGGACAGAAAAGAGACATGATGAGCCAGGGATCCCTGAGAACCAAAAGAAGAAGCCCCAGGCTGGGAGGCTGGGAGCCGGGCCGTGTAACCTCTGACATGTTCCTGCTCCTCTCTGGGCCTCAGCTTGCTGTGTGTGGGAGAGAGGAGGGTGGGAGGTCTCCTCCCAGTCCCACTTTCCTGACAGCAATGGGACCTGACACCCGCTGGAGGCCCAGACAGCACTATCTCTGCAGGGAAGATGCTGGCCCTGCCCTCCTCACCAGCTCATACCGCTCCCTTATTCAGGCCTGGAGCCAGATGGGGAATTCTTGGCCCACGTGCTCTCCCTCCCCACCCTTCCTCCAAGGCAGACATCTTTAATCAATCCTGAGGAAAGCTTCTCATGGCCACTCCAAGCAGCCGCTACCCCTTTGTTTGGCACATTGTAAGATGAAACCTCTTTTCCAGGCAAGGGGCAGAGCACTGTGGCTGAGAACATGGGCCCTGGGGACACACAGATGTCCTGCCACACTTGCCATTATTAGTCGTATCACCTTGATGGAGTCACATTCTCTGGGGCTCAGCTTCCTCCTCTGTAAAATGGGCTCATGAGGCTATTTTGCAGGATTGTGAGGGTTACTTGTGATTATGTGGGTACATTAGTTGGTTTTGGTTAAATGAACGAATGAACTACATTTTACAGTGGGGTGTCTGGGTGGGAAGTCTCATTTGAACCCTGTGACCACGCTGCAAAGAATCTGCCTACATTTTATAGGTAAAGAAAGCGCCTTTCAGAGAGGGGAAGCCAGCCACCCAGGGGCAGCCCGGGGCTACACATCTGCCGCAGTGTTCTCTCTCTGCCTGGAGTTAGGGGTGACCGAGCCATGGTCAGTCTCAGCTTCGACATGGACTGGGCTCCCTTGGGTAAGTCAGTAAGTTTTCCAGACATCAGTTTTCCAGGCTGCAAAATGGGAATCGATTTCCCCCTTCGCAAAGTCATTGCCGGGGTACGGGCGGTGGGGCTGGGGCATTGGAGGGCTTGGCAAGCTGATGGATTTGCAAGTGCTTTTGCCATCTCTCCATCTCTCGGGCAGCACCTGCGACTTGCTCAGTGACACAAGCATATCCCCAAAGCCTGGAGTACCTTTCTCTCCCTTTATCCCAGGGGTCCCAGGTTTGCCATTAGAGCCCGGGGCGCCGGGGATGCCGGGGATGCCAGGGATGGCCGGATGGCCGGTACAGCCGCTCTGGGCCCGGGAGCCACCCGGCAGGCCCAGGAGCAGCAGCAGCGCCAGAACACTGCCACTCAGCGTCTTCATCACCGCCCTGTCTGAGCCACCTCCTGCGGGGGGGACAAGAAGATGGAGTGGGTTAGTCACTGCTAGGAGACTCGTAGCATGTGTTCATTCATTCACCCCTTCGTGTACTCACTGAGTGTGCCCGTTCCACCAGCCAGACCCTGTGCTGGGTGCTGGGGTCACACAGATATGGGTCCTGTTTTCACGGAGCTGGCAGACATAGGGGGAGGCCGATGATAAACAGGTCAATGACAAGTAAATGGAAGTAGTGAGAGACTGCGCAGAGTGCTCTGTAGGACATGCAGGGGTGCTTGGAGGGAGAGGGAGCCACTGGGGTTGAGGGACAGGTGGATAGTTTCCTGGGCTGGGGGCAGGTGGGCTGTGTCTCTGAGAGGGGTGTTTAGGCTGAGACCTGGAGGTTCAGAAAGGGCTGGGGCAAGAATGTTCTGGGAGGAAAGGAAACAGGGGCAAAGGCCCCGAGGTAAGACAGTACCTGGAGTGTCGAGAACCCTGCAGGGAGGTCAGTATGACTGGAGAGGAGTGAGGAGTCAGAGGGATGGGAGGTCAAGGCTGTGGTTCTCAGGTCTTGGGGGTTTTTTTGCAAGGGTTCTCATTCATTAGAACTTCTGAGTTCAGGGCACCTGTGCTATTTCTGCAGGGGGCCACTTTACATCCTCAGAGCAGCCCTGCCTGAAGGAAGCTATTATTTGTATACAGAAGAGGACCCTGCAGTTCAGGGAGGCCCTGACACTTGCTCAGGGTCATATAGGGAGGACTGTAGCCAGCACTCAAACCCAGGCCTGTCTGTCCCCGAAGCCAGTACGCTCACCAGCACAGCAGCCCATCTCTGCTGATGGGAATATTCTCGGGTCCCTCCAAACGCCTGGGCAAGAGGCACGCACTGGTCCCTTCTGAATCCCAGAGAACCAAGAAGAACTGAGCTGTCTTGAGCTGGTCAGCACAGCCAGCTCCCCACAGCATCAACTCTAAAGACAGAAGGGACCTTAAAACCCATGGAATCCAGTGTTGCTTTAAAAAATTGAGATGACAGGCACACCCGGGTGGCACTGTTGGTTAGGCACCTACTCTTGGCTTCGGCTCCGATTGTGATCTTGGGTCATGAGATGGAGCCCCTCATTGGGCTCTGTGCTCAGCGAGGAGTCTGCTTGGGATTATCCCTCCCTCTCCTGCTGCCCCTGCCCACTCCCACTCACTCTCTAAAATAAATTAAATAAATCTTAAAAAAAAAAAAACCTGACGGTCATTCACATAATAAAAATTAAACCTAAACTGTTTATCTTTGCCTAAGACCAGTTCCCATTCTTCCTGGAAGTTTCACAAAATGATGGATTTGACATCTTCAGTAACTCCTGCTTTGGGTGCTTAGCCAGGCTCTGGGCCAAACTCTTCACATGCTGCTCTCTCATTGCGTGTGGTCCTTAGCAGAGCCCCAGGAAAGCACCCGGTTCTCTCTCTCTCCAGATGGGATACTGGGTATTACAGAGGGTGGGACCCCATCAAGGTCATGAGGCCACTTTGGGGCTGGGATTCCAACCCATGTCCACTGGGTCTTAAAACTCACAGGTTCTGTTAAGAGGCCGCTGAGCCTGGTGGTTCAAAAATGGGCTTCGGAGCCAGACGGGCAGACGGGGGCTAATGTGAGGCGGCATTCGGAGCAGCGCGGGGCCCGGGCCGGCGCTCAGTGAAGGAGGCGTCTATCCTACTGCTCCTGCTGCAGTAGGGGCCCAGCGGACTATGTGTGCGGGGTAGTGGTGAGAGGCCCCTGGTGTCAGAAGCCTGGCAACACTTTCAGGGCATGAGTCGGGCTCCTGCCTCTCCTAGGTGAGGACCTCAGGCCAATCACTTCTCTCAGGCATGTTTCCCCTTCCATGAAATAGGGATAATACTAATCTCTGCCACATAGGATTGGTGCGAGGACAGATAAGGGAGGGCCTAGAAAGGTGAAAATGCTGAACAAATATTAGCTATTTTTGTGTTATTGCCATCATCCAAGAACCCGAGCACTGGGATATGATGGAGGATGTTTGGGAAAGTATAAAACAGGATCCAGCCCCTTTGGGAGGTGAGGCTCGGGGAGAGGAGGTCTCAGGTGGATGCCGCCCACGGGTGGAAAACTCCAATCTGGGGGTGAAGGGATAAGGGCAGTGGGCCCAGACCCACCGTGAAACTCAGGCTTCTTGGGGAAGCAGGAAGCGGGGTGGGGGGAGTGCAAAGATCCAGGTTCTGGCTCAGCTCAGGGGCCACTGAGTCTCAGATTCGGGCAAGGATGTAGGACTCATCTTGTCCGATCCCTGTCCCAGCCACGCATCTCCGCCGCCGGCCTTGCTCTTCACGTCTTTCGCATGTCACCAGTCCTCGCAAATCCTTCCAGCCCCCAACAGTCCCTTCCCGCCCCAGCCCCCAACTTGGAATCAGGCCAACTGGAGTTACTCTGCTGCCAGCCCGCTGCACGACCTCAGGCAAGAGCCTTAACCTCTTTGAGCCTCTTCAGCAAAGCTAACTTCTGCCCGTCAGGGGCGAGGATTAAATCAGATGGAGTCTGAGAGGAGTGAGGTCTCTCGTGGGGTGTCTGATCCCACCCCCCCTTTACAAACATGATTGGGCTCTCTCAGTGCTAACCACTAACTAATCACAAATTTACCTACAAGTCAATTTTGTTCCTTGAAAGAGTCGGGCTGAGTTTTCTCAGCAGACCAAGAGGAAATGAGAGAGGGCAGGTGCTGGAAAAATGCTGGGCTGAGTGGAAGGGGACCTGGGTTCTAATTTCACCTCTCCCTCTGACATATCTTCAACCAGGTCATTCGCTAAGCACTGGGTGAGCTGGACCTCCTTTGGGGCTCCCCGTGCCCTTAAAAAGTTCTATTATTCCCAGAGAGGGTCCAGGCTGGGACAGGTTACCTGCCTCGTCCCAGGTCACCCACATCTAAGAGACAGAAGCAGGACTCAACTTGAGTCTTGGTGATGCCAAAGCTCTTACATTGATGCCTCCCATCACTTGGAGCCCCAAATAGCTGTAGACTCCCAAGTGCACCCAGGATGTTTGACTCCCCGAGTCTGGGATTGGGCCCGGGAATTCACATGGTTACTCGCCCCCAGTGACTCTGAAGCAGGGGACACAAGGGCTCCCCTTTGGAAATCATCACCCTCTGCCATAAGGGTCCTGCTGGCCACTCCCCCCAGGCGCCGAGCCCCATTCTCACCTGGGAACCCCGAGTCTGGGGACGCTGCCGGTCTGTGGAGCAGTGGGACCAGGAGCCAGGCGCCCGCTGCTCTCAGGCCAAAGCGGAAGTTCCAGTTCCCAGGGACAGGAAGGGCCTTCCCCTGATGCTCCCCCCACCACGGGTCCAGCAGGACAGCCCCCTCCACTCTTGGCCCATCCAGGCAGTTTCAGGTCCCATTTCTGCAATCTGGAGGGGTTTGCTGTAAATGGGGAGGGCGGGTGGCCGGTTTGGTTTCGCCAGCTCAGCAGCTGTTGGGGAAACAGGCTGTGCTGGGAGAATGACCACAACCGGTGGCTTGCGTGCCAAGGTCCCCCGGCTTTGCGATCCCCTCCAGCAGGCATGGGTGTTCCTCACTGATGGGAGAACACGGCTGGCCTGGGGCCTGAGCAGTGGATCTGGAGTCAGAAACCGTGATTCATATTCTGGCTCTGCCACTCAGCAACAGGCTTGATCCCTGAGGTCTCGAATGGGGGCCTAAAGGCTCCCAGCCAGGAGGACCCAAGGGAGCCCCAGTTTCCTCTGCTAGATGACGGGACTATAAGGACACCTGCTCTGTTGACAGCACAGGGCACTGGGGGGCTCATTTGCGACCATGGAGGAGAAAAGCAGCTAAGGTAGAAAGTACAGGGCACGTGTTAATTGCTAAGATCACGCCTGTCTTAGGCTTCCCTTTTCCGGGCCCATCTTCTCTGCCTTCTTCCCATTCTATACTTCTGCTCTTGCCCTGTTCTCAGAAAATTGTCTAATAGTGAATTTTGAATGCGGTCATTATTTATTGATAACCCTTCCTCTGATTACAGCAGGGCTCGAAGCTGGTGAAGGTAACGGGCACAGTCAGGGGCTTAGTGCTTTTTGATCCTGGAATCACACCGGGTCCAGGCTGGAGATGGGCTCGGAGGCCACCCAGCTCCTCATCTTCTATATGGGGAAATTGAGGTTGAGAGGGGAGAAAGTCATCCCTGAACCAAAGTCTATTACGAGGCTCTCTGAGCTAGGTGCTAGAGAGAGGTTCACAGGCAGATCAGCCCTGTCTCCTGTCCCCATGGAGAGTTCCTTCTATGGGGGAGACTGGTTTAAACATTGAATGGTGTGGTGGTCTCATGGCCTCTGTGATAAACGTCAGAGAAAAGAGGGGCCTAAGAGTGCCAGGGCGGCTCTGTCGGTCGAGCGTGGGACTCTTGGTTTTGGCTCAGGTTGTGATCTCATGGGTTGTGGGGTCAAGCCCCGCACTGGGCTTCATGCTCAGCAGAGAGCCAGCTTCTCTCCTTCTCTCTCCCTCTGCCTCTCTGTGCACACACTCTCTCTAAAATAAATAAATGAGCCTTAAAAAAAAAAAGAAAGAGAAAAAGGAAAAAGAAGGGACTGCTGGAGCCCACACCTCATACAAGTGGCAGCTGCTGGACTTGGAGCCGAGCATCCCTGGTACCAGCGTGTCGGCCTGCTTGCTGACCCTGCATCTAAGGCAGTGTGATGTCCCTCACGGGGATGGGTGCCCCTTGTGGGGATGAGTGGCCATCGAGGGGATGGGTGGCCAGCACCAGGAGCTGCCACAGGTCAGGAGGACCCCACTTGACATCTGTGTTTGGAGATAGAACATCTTAGGGCTTGTTGATGCTGATCAATGGAAATTAATGGTTACCTGCAGTGCGTATTAGGGAAAGAAGTTTGGTAAAACCAAAGGGTTTCTGGACCCTGCTCAAGCAACTAGAGACTCCAAGGGACTCAGCCTGGATGAGGGGAAGGCAGTGGGTTCTGAGCAGAAGGGTAGAGCGCCATACCACCTGGGCCTGGGCTTCTAATTCTTCTGTGGCTGTTGGCAATGAGAAAAGGTGAGCTTGAACTTGGGTTCAAGGAGACAGCTCGAAACTAAGAGCAAGAGGCAGCAGGGAGGAGGAAGACAGCCATGGGCTTAGGAATCAGCCTCTCCCAAGTTTGAATCCCAGCTTTGCCTTGGTCTAGCTATGTGACCTCAGGTGCATTTACTGGCCTCAGTTTCCCCATATATAAATGGAAGGCATGGGTTGTGGGGGCCAGTGAGGTAACCTGGCATGTCCAGGGCCCAGCTTTCTGGAGGTCCCGCATGCAGACCTGGGGACAGAGTTATATATATGAAGAGAAGAAGGAGGTCTTGGAGCCTGGGTGCATGGGAGCTATGCCTGGATCAGGGACCAGGAGCAGAGGGGTCTCTGGGCCTCTGCCCCTGAATAGAATCGGTTGGCGTCTATACCTGTAAAAATCTCTGTCTCGCATCCCTGACACAGAGGGGATGATCTTGACCAAGGGCAGGAGAAGAGACGTACCACTCCTCAAGTTTCTATAGTCTAAAAGGGATTCCTTGAGGCTTGGGGTGTCTTTGTCTTCTCTTTTATTTATTTGTTTTGTTCAGGGGGAGGGCCTGCAGGAGAGGGAGAGAGAGAATCTCAAGCCGATGCAAGCCCCGCCTTGGGGCATCTTGTTCTCATCCCAGCCCACCCCCACTCTTCCTTGCCTGCCCCCCTTCGAAGCCCTTGCCAGGTTCCCCTCCGCCCAGCAGACAAGCTGGCATTTTCAAAGGCCCGTCTCTCTTGACAAAGTGAGAACAACAAGGAAACAATTATGGAAAATAAAAATGGCACAAAAATTGTCGTTTCCAAAGTACGGGTTTCTGATCTGACACTGTGGCCTACATAAATGGTGTATTGATTTTTTAAACAAAAGAGAAATGAGAAAAAAGATGTATCACTTGGGGCACTGCTGGACAGACTGCTAAGTGGCTGATGGAGGAGAGCCGTGACAGGGGTGGCCCCGTGACCTGGCCCTGCCCTTACCAGGGGCACCCTGTGACCCAGTTGGGGTTCCTGGGCCCTTGCCTCTGTTCCCACTCTGTGTGTGTGTGTGTGTGTGTGTGTGTGTGTGTGTGTGTGTGTGTGTATGCACGCGTGCGTGTTTGTATGTGTGCACACATGATTTTCTTGTACCACCAAATTTACGAACCTAGGCTCTAAAATGTCACCTAGTTTGTGATCCAAGGCTCTGGGGGGGCACTGCGGGACACAAAAGGGAGAATCAGGGAAGGCTTCATGGAGGAGGTGATCTTTGTGTTGAACCCTGATAGTTGAGTGTGTATTATGCAGGTGGATGGAGGACTAGTATGAGCAGGGTGGGGCTCTGCAGGATGAAGAAATAACATGGCAAAGGCAGGAGAGTGTGGAATGGCTCCTTTTAGGAACAGAGGAGCCAAAGTGGGTGGAGCTCGCTGTGGGCCACAGCCACAGCTCTGACAGCCTGCCTCGGTGCGTCAGTGCCCCTGTGAACTCCATGGGGTCTTATGGAAGCAAGCTGAGATCCCAGCCAGGCCGGGACAAGGTCTCCTTTGGTCTCAGTGGGCTCTGAGGCCATGGATAGGCAGACTGCCCAGCAAAGTTACACTTTTTATCTTTTTTGAACTTGAACTATCGACCCTTCTCATGGTCACCACAGTGGAAGTGCCGTGTTGAGTGTGGGGCCTCCTGGTCCTCCAGCAAGAATCGTACCAGCTGGGCCCAACTGTCGGGTGTCTTGCCGTGGAAGCCTGCTGGCCTGGGACAACAGTGATGTCCACTGAGCTCCTGGGGACTCCCCAAGACTTTGTCAGTTATTTGGGGGTGAATCAGACAACTGGGGGGACAGATTCTCTTTCTCTTAATGGCTCATGCCCATCTCATTCATTCATTTACTCTGCTTTTAGTCACTCATTTAACCACGATTCAATCATTCGTTTGCCCCAACTAAGTCATTAACTCAGCACAAACTCACCACACATCTGTTTTGGGTCTACACTGGGCTTACCTGAGCCCAGACGCCTCCTGTGACAGGTGCAGCCACAATTCAACCGAGGTCTGGGGATTCAAGCACACCTGTTTACCTGTGAGCATGGGTGACTTTAATGACAGTGGCACCTCTCACCCAAACAAGAGACAGCAGATGGCCCACTGGGGACCTCTTGCGGCCTTCAATCTCACGCTCCCAGACGGCCACAGGATACTGACTGTCTCCACGTTGGTGCCAACCTGTACTGAGCACCAGCTAGATGCTCTAAATCTAGAGCCTGCAGATGGCCGCGGCAGGTGCAAAGCTGAGGATGAAGAGGCCCGCTCCTTGGAGAACTTGGCAGTGAGAAGCCTGAGCCGTGCATACTTATCAATTTATTTATTTATTTATTTATCTCTCTCCTTGCCTTTCCCAAGACTTGGGAGGGAAAAACACGTTTTGACAGTATTAGAAGGGCTGGCTAAGTCTCAAAGCAGTGACTCCTGAAGGAGCTCAGAGGAGGGAGAAAATGTGGGGCAGGGGGTCAGGGTGGGCTTCCTGGAAGAGGAGTCCGTCAGATGGGAGAATGGCCGGAACACCGGGGTTCTTGCAGGAAAACTGAGGGAAGTGGGGCAGCCCTGGGGCTGAGGCAGGCCCGATTGCCCTAGTCAGGAAAGAGCAGGAAGCCGGAGAAGACGCTGTCGGAGCCTTCCGTGCCCACCAGGCCATGGTAGTCATTGACCGCCAGCCAAACCTGCTCCCCTGCCTGCAGCCGCAGCAGCACACCGCCCGAGCTGACCTGCTTGGTGTTGGACATGTGGTCACAGAAGATGGTCACCTTGGTACCATTTCGGTACAGGATCACGCACAGGTTGGCCGTCTGTGACGCGTGGTACACAAAGTAGTAAAGCCCTGGGACTTTGCAGGTGAACTTGCCGGTGTTCGTGTCATAATCCCCCTGTGGGTTGGTGATGACAGCGTTGAACTTGACCAGGCTGTTGGGCCTGGGGTACTCGGCCGTCTGCCGTGTGACTGTGAACACGGACTGGTGCTTCTGCTTGTATCTGCCCTCCTCGCCCGGCTCCCCTCGGGGTCCCATGAGGCCGGGAACCCCTGGAATCCCAGAGGTTCCCATGGGGCCATTTTTCCCAGGAAAGCCAGGTGTGCCGGGTTCTCCCTTCTGACCCTTGGGTCCTCGTGTTCCAGGGATAGCTGGGATTCCTGGGGAGAGAGCAGGTGGGAAGGAGGTGATGGGGCAGGGGACAGGGACCCTGAGGGTGTCCTCTAGGGCACATAACATGGGAAGTTAGCCTCTGGAACCTCGTTCCCCAGATGGATTATCACCTAGGGACAGTGTGCACGGAGTTAGAGGGGAGGGAGGCCCTGGTTGGAGTCCTGCCTCCTCATCGACCTGTGCTCTGACAGTGGCTAAGGTGCTCCCCTATGTGTGGAGCTCAGTTTCCACATTTATAATGGAGAGGGTGGGCCTAGCCAGCATCAGGAGGTTCTGGAGCTCATGTTAACACAATTTTGTTGCTTGTGTAGGTAGTGTAGCCACCCCCTTCCCCACAACCAAATGTACTTAACATTTTGTATTGGGTTTTTTTGAAAGAGGGCCCTCGGGGCGCCTGGGTCCCTCGCTTGTTGAGTATTTGTCTTTGGCTTGGGTCATGATCCCGGAGTTCTGGGATCGAGTCCCACATCCGGCTCCCTGCTCGGCGGGAAGCCTGCTTCTCCCTCTCTCACTCCCCCTGCTTGTGTTTCCTCTCTGGCTGTGTTTCTCTGTCAAATGAATGGATGAAATCTTTAAAAAAATAAAACAAAATAAAAATAAAAGATGGTCCTCATTATTTTATAAGCTTCAGAACACCACAAAATTTGTATTCATTCCTGAGATGGGACTATCCCAGACCAGCTTAGCACACGGCAACCACTGGATGGAGGCAAATGGAAGGTGCGCCCTCTAAGGGAGTTGCTGTCTCCAGCTCCCCCCAGAGCCCCTTATGACACCTGGGATGGTTCAACTTCTCTCATGGTACAGATGAGGAAACTGAGGCCAGAGACTCGTTCAGGGGCCTGCAGCCAGTAGGAGGTCCAGTCAGGATTAAAAGTCAAATTTGGTTGAGTCCCAGTCAGAGGGAGTGATTCTTGTGACAGCCCTGATCGGAGCCTCTGTGAGACTTTTCTTTCCTTGTCCCAAGTGTCCTCATCTTTTAGGGCCTGGCTCTAGTCTCCTCTTCCCAGAAGCCCTCTCTGGCCAAGCCTGCCAGCCCTCATGGCCGCTTCTTCCTCTGACTCCCTGAGGGTTGGCCATGCTGACCTATTTGTGACAGGTCCTCCCTCCATGGTTTTGTGAGACTTTTAGGTCCTGGGGTTAGGAGAGGGGATCAGGACCCAACAGACCTAGGTGAAAGCTACGTGACCCTGGGCAGGTGACCTCCCCTCCCTGAGCCTCAGTGTGCCTAACTGAGGAAAGGGCGTAATAGAGCAGATCCCTGAGAGCTGCTGCGTGCTTGGTGCAGGAGAGCACGCGTGCCAGGCATGCATAGGAAGTTCAGGGCCACATCTCATCCTTCGGGAGAGCTTCCAGCAACTGTTTGGGGGAGGGGGGCAGCTCTACCAGGGGAGGGGCCTGGCAGGCAGTGGACGGTGGTGACTAAAGGCATGGCCTTTGGAGTAGGACAGGATTCCACTGTGTGACTTTGGGTAAGTTGCTCAGTCTCTCTGAACCTCAGCTTTAATAATTATATAATGGCCGTAAGGCACTTTTAAAAAGGATTTTTCTCACTTGTAAAACAGAGTTAGTAATTTTCTCTCTCCATACGGTAAACATGTGCTGAGCATTTGGAACCATGCCTTGCACATAGTAGGAGCTCAATAATTTGTGGCCATCGGCCACCCTGGGCCACGAGATGGCCAGAGGCAGCTGTGTAGTATAAGATCTTGAAAAATGACAGACCTGGGAGCCTCATTTGGCTCACCGTGAAACAGAGAATTTCTTCTGGAATGTTAGCAAAATTCCATTCTACTGCCAGGAGGGAAGATGACAGCGGGGAAATTCCTCGCCCCTGCCTGCCCACCCCCACCTCTGCCGCCCCCCATTGCCTCTGTCCAACCTCGCCCCATACACACCTGTGCCCCAGAGATCCACCTTCTGACTGAGAAGATGCCCCTAGACTCCGGTACTTGCCCAGCACCCACGTCCCCTCACGGCCTCAGCTCCCTGTGCTCATGCTATCTCAGATCATGGGATCTGCAATCCCGACTCCTCACTCCCCACGCCCCCAACTGCTCAGGATCCCAGGGAGGGAGATGAACACAGACCTCCCATGAAAGCAATGACAACAGCTGTAACACACCTAGCTTCCGCGTCCTGAGACCTTACAACGTGTGCGCGGTGCTGTTTTCCATTTCAACTTGTTTGATCATCCCAGCACCCCGTGCAGCCGGTACTAACATCTCCCCATTCGACAGATGAGAACATTGAAGCACTTCGTGCGGGGAAGTGGTAGGGCTGGGATTTGAGCCCCAGCCACCTGTGCATTGTGGACACTCACTGTGTGGTCCCCCAGCCCCATCCCTCAGGGTCCATGCTGCAGGCACCGGGTGGAGGGGTTGTAATCAAAGAGTACAGCACTTTAGAGTTTGCCAAAAGTCTTCAGGATCTTCTCCTGTGATCCTCCCCGCCCCCTCCTGGGACGGGTGCTCTTGTTCTCTCCTTGGTGTCAGATGAGACACTGAGGTACAAAACTGGGGAATGGGGGGGGCCGAGTCCTGGGCTCTGAGGGGGATGGGCTGTACCTACCAGGAAAGCTTGACTCTGCTCTGGGAGCAGGTGCGACAGGAAGGACTGCACATCTTGCCAGCAAGTCGCCCTACTCCCACCCCCCACCGCCCTCTTAGCCCCAGACTGACACTTCACCCGCTGCCCCCAGGCCTCAGGTGACGCCTCCCCAGCAGGCCGGCAGACTCACCTGGCTCGCCCTTGGGCCCTGGCAATCCATCATACCCGTCCTTCCCGGGGGCCCCCGATAGGCCCGGCATCCCGGGGATTCCATAGCAGCTTGTGCTGGCCTGGCTTCCAAGCGGCAGCACCAGCAGGAACAGCAGTAGGTTTAGTCCAAGGTGGGGCCAGGAGCTGGACCCCATGTCCATGCTGGGGAAGGATCTGGGTAGGGAGAGAGCTGAATTGGCCTACCAGCTCCTCACCCACCCCCCTCACTCTCTTGCTCCCCAGGCCGGCTCTTCTCAGCCTTCTGGAGCTGACCTCCCTTTCCCAGTCCCCTTGCCCCTTGAGGGGCTGGGACCATAGGATGGATGGAGGATGGGACCTCCTCTCTGAGCCCAGGCCCTCAGCTCAGCAGCGATGGGGACCCTCCTTCCTTTCACCCATCAAGTTGTCCCCATGTTTCAGGGAGGTGGCAGGGGATCTACCATTTGCCCTTGCCTGGGCAGGGGCCCTGGCCTCACCTGGGGTGGCAGGATTCTGGTCTGGTCACAGAGATGTCCTCAAATCCACCTGCGTTCTCCCAGGCAAGAGGGATGTGTCAGAGGAGACGCATCGAAGAGGGCTCAGAGCGGGCTGGCCGGCCCCCTCCCCTCTGCTCACCCTTCCCCCAATCCCACATCCCCTTTCCCATAATTTTTCCTGAGTCAGTGCTTTCTTTTGGGTGCTGAGCCCAGCTGACCACAACGGAGCCCCTGTGTTCCCCACCCCAGGGTCATGCGTGTCTGAAATGAGGAAATGTCTACAGCCCCGGATCTGCTGGAGGGGCTGTAGACATCCCCATTTATTGGCATTTACTGTGCCTGAGACAGCTGTTTTACAATGTCCCAAAGAGGAAGTTATAACACCCCCTCTACAGATGAGGAAACTGAGTCTTGGGGGTGGGGGAGTGAAAACCCTTACCAAAAATCACATGTAAACGGTTTCTTGGGGTCCAAAGACTTTCTCTGACCTCTCTGCTTAGCTGCCCCAAGAAACAGACCTCACATGCACGTGTCAAGTGGCAGACCTTATTCTAGAATCTTCCATTTGCCCCTCTCATTTGTTACACTTGGGGATGGACACCCAGGATGGGCAAGTCTTGAGGCAGGCAGCCTGCTGTGGTGGACAGAGTCAGTGGCCTCAGATCTCCTTCCAGCCCTGCCACTCTCTTGCTCTGAGAACCTCCGCAAACCACTCTAGGCTTCTGTCTTCCCATCTGTATACTGGGTGGTGGGGGAGGCCCAGGCTTTGCAGGCGTGTACCTCTTCCTTTGCTGGGGCCTTGAGGATCCCTGCCTCCCTCACCTCCATCTCCGGCACCCCTGCATCTGGTCTTGGGGCCTGTGGTGGCTGGTGCAGGGTTGCTGCCTGGGGCCAGGCCTACAGAGCGAGGAGAGGAGAGGATCCTCTCTTCCTCTTCTCCTCCTATGACATTCCGAGGAGGAGGGGCTGCTGAGCAGTTGAGACCCCTCACCTGCCACCAGTGTCACTCAGGGTGAGGCCTTTGACCTCCCTGAGCATCACTTCCTCCTCTGTAAATGGGTTCCAATAGCTTCCATCCCTCCTCCATAAATGGGAGGTTCCAATAGCTCCCATCCAGGGCAGTGGTGAGGACCCAGCGCGTGAGGCACGCGCAGTGCCTAGCCTGGTGTCGGGCATGAGCAGGAGTTCACAGGTCTGCCCCTGTCCCACCCAGTGACCCTTAGGACCTCAGTCTCCCCATCTGTCCCTCCACCCCGTGGCCCAGGGCTGCAGAATGTGGGCTGAGGGCAAGGATACCCTCAGAAGTCCCCAGCAGGTGGAGGGCTGGGAAGATCAGAAATGGTAGACACAGCATTGGTGAGGGCCCCCATCTTCTGTTCCCGCCTTGTTTGCTCCTGGGTCTGTGTTGTCCAGCAGGTGGCAGTCTTGGCCCATGCTCAGCCTGCCCTGCCCCGGCAGCGGGGCCCAGCCGGGCTCTGCCTGAGCCTGTACCCCTTCTCCAGGTGATCTGCTTCAGGGAAGGGGGGTGGGGTGTGCGTCTGGGTGCGATTTAGGATGAGGAGCAGCCAGACAATTCCTGCGCTCACATTTCTCTAGCCTGGTCTCTCCCACCACTTACAGGGGCTGCACTCCTGATATCTTCGAGTCCCATTACAAAGAAAGGGGCTCTCCACTTTGAGGTCAGGCAGAGCTGGTTCAAATCTAGGTGCTGCCACTCTCTGGCAGTGTGACCTTGGCCTGAGCCTCCTCCGTGAAGAGGGATTGCTGAGATTTAACGCATCAGTGTCTAGGAAATATCCAGCACATCGTAGGTGCTCAAAGATCTATTTCATTTCCTGGTCCATGGGAGCATGTGTTCTGGACAGGGAGGCAGAGAACTGGGGCTGAGCTGAAGCCCCAAGGAGGCTGAGGGGCCCGAGAAATCCAGCAGTGCCCTGGGGCTGCGGCGGGGTCACCCTCTTCCTCCTGACCCGCAGAAGCCACATGTGGGGCAGCCCCGGCCCAGGAGAGGGTCTTGGGAGTCTGTCAGAGCCTGGGGGGAGGTGTGGGTTTCTGAGGCTCCCAGGCTGCCCTTGTGTCCCTCAGTAGGTGGGGGAGACGGTTCCCGGGGCTCGGAGGATGGCCCCGTGAGCGTGCGAGCATGTGTGAAGGTCACCGGGGGAGAGAAGCAGGGCATTGCTAAGGCATGTGCATGTTGGAGGGTGAGGAGGACTCGGCAGGGGTGTGCCTGGGACACATGTGTGGAGATTTTGTGTGTGTGTGTGTGTGTGTGTGAGAGAGAGAGAGAAAACGAGACAGTGTACTTCTGACAGTTTAGGAGGGGCACTTGGGTGTGTGACGCAGGGTGTGCATGTGGTGTATAGGTGTGGTGTGTGCGCAGCGCCGGACACAAATGGCTTCCTTTGGGGAAAGGCACGGGGCTTTAGACATCCTTAGGCCTGGACCCCCGGGCTCCTTCTTGTCTTCACTTTCGGAGGACATGGTGGGGCTTCTTGCCTCTGAGCAGCTCTAGACAGGCTAAGCGGGACCCTGGGAATATGCACCCTGAGCACCCCAGACCTTCTCGGTCCCAGGCTGGGAGGGAGGCAGCCCCGGCCCCCATGCCTGCCTGGGGTGGGTGGGGGGAGCCAGGGCTGGACTCGGGAGGGCTACTGGCTGCCCTTGGGCTAACTGCTCCCCTTCAGGGTTGGAAAGCAGGTGTCACTCGCCACGCATGTGGCCTGGGAGGCTGGCAAGGGTCGCCGTCACACACACTCAGGGCTGGGTACCAGCAGGATCTGGGTTCAAATCCCAGCTCCTCCTCCTCACCACCAACCTCGGGCTTTATGTCTGCCCCCAGGCTCTAGCCTGCCTCAGTATCTGGAAAGTAGGTCAAGATACCCGCCTCGCCCCTCAGCCACACAGATTAAACAAAATACAATAATAGCTCGAACGTCAAAAGCCCTCACTATTAATCAGAGCCTGCTCTGCAGTTTTCATGTATTCAGTCATCCAATCCTCCCAACGAGCCTTTGAAGTAAGTGTCATTATTCCCATTTTACAGACGAAGAAACCGAGTTCACTGAAGTTCTATCATACACACACGTTGGCCAACTGGTAAGTGGTGGCCTAGGATTTGAACCCAGGCCGATGAGGCTCCCAGGACCTCCTAAATACATGTTGTAAAATATGAAATAGGGGCCTGCCTTGTGAGCACTCAGGGACTCCCATTCTTATGCTCCCTCCCAGTGCCCAGCACAGCATCTGAACCTCAGGCTCAGCACACAGGGACTCAAGTGTTTATTCTAGGAATAATTCTCAGAAACCCATCTTCTTACAGTGTGCGGTGGGCAGTAAGTTCTCGGGGCTCCGGGAGCCAGCCCTCTCCCTGCAGGCAGCTAAAGCAACCGCACCCCTAGAGAGCAGACCATAGAAACCAGAGAGGTGGAGGGCGTGGGCCAGGGGCACACAGCAGGAAGCACAAGCTGCCAGGGGCAGGAGGGTGCTTCCCCGTCTCAGAAGGACGGGAAGATGAGGAAGCCGCTGAAGACGCTATCTGCCTCAGGACCCTGGTAAATGCGGCCCTTGACAGGGTCTTTCTCAATCCAGACCTGGTCCCCTTGCTGTAGCTGCAGAACCATGCCCCCGGACACCACCTGGAAGATTCCTTTGCTGTTGGTGTCGCAGAAGCCCAAGGAGCGCCGGAGCGGGCCCCTCCCGGACGACACGATGGACAGGCAGATGTCCCACTTGGACACCACCTGGAAAGTGAAGTAGTAGTAGCCGGGCACAGCACAGAGGAACCGGCCCGTGTGGTTCTGGTACGGGCTTTCCTGGTTGGTGATGACCGTGTCGAAGATGACCACGTTGCCGCCCATTGGTGGGTTCCGTCTTATGGCTGAGAAGGCCGGCCGTGGCTGGTCCTTGATGTTTCCTGGGTTGCCCTTGATGCCTTTCAGTCCTGGAAGGCCAGGGAGCCCCAGCAGGCCACTGGGCCCAGGGAAGCCCATGTTGCCAGGGTTTCCAGGGAGCCCAGGTTCCCCCTGGTCTCCTTTAAGTCCTCGGATGCCTGTCCGGATGCCAGGAGCCCCTGTGGGGAGAAAGGCCAGATCTGAAGCAGGTGTCCAGTGTCACCAGTCCTCAGGGAGACGGCTGGGACCCTCAGCTGCTGTGGGGTAGAGGGTGGGGGTTGCTTGGGCCTTCAGGACCTCGATTCTGGCTGGTTCTGTGACTTTGGGCAAGTGTTTCAACCTCCAACCCTCAGCTTCCTTATCTCTAAAGTGGAGAAAAGTGGGAACAGGTATTTGGAAGCTGTCAGGTTCTGGCAAAAGCAGGACGCAGGCTCCTCCACTGTGCCCTGCCTGTGGCTGTGTCCTCCACACCCCAGGGGCCACTGCCCCGACTTCTTGCGGTTCAGGACTACATTTAGAGGCCTGGATGCCAATCATTGCAAATGCTTATGCAGATCCTTCTAGTCGGCTATGGACTGGGGGGCTCAAGGGGGCTGAGGTTTTCCTTTTCTACTCAGCATGTCCTCTTCCCTTCACCTCTCCCCCTTCCCACCTTTTTTTTTTTTTTTAAAGATTTTATGTTGGGGCGCCTGGGTGGCTCAGTTGGTTGAACGACTGCCTTCGGCTCAGGTCATGATCCCGGAGACCCCGGATCGAGCCCCACATCGGGCTCCCTGCTCGGCGGGAAGCCTGCTTCTCCCTCTC
>PITA01025217.1:0-24799 GCA_004023965.1 Spilogale gracilis
AACTCTGGCTCTAGAATTTCTATTTGCAAGAGGCCTGGAGGGGGTGGGGCGGTGGGGGCTGCCGGTTGGGGCTTGGTGACAGGTCTTGAAGCTGTCCTTGCAGAGTTAATTTGGGGATGACTGAAGGATCGTGGGGGCTCTTAGCTCTGGACACAGACTCTGGACCCTCACCAAGAGTGAGGTCCTTTGAGCCAGTTCTGCCCATGGTAGCCCAGAGTCTTCAAGGCCTGCCATGCGTGATCTTTACCAAACTGTGCAGAGTATTTGGCTGGGCTCTTTCCATTTCTTCTATGTGCCAATCTGGCTGCCCACTCCCTCACTAGGGAGAAGGTGAAGGTAAGCAAAGAAGCAACCCTCTCCCAGCACAGGAGCTGTAAATGAGGTCTTGGTTGCCAAGCCTTCAGGGAAATATCTTCAATCCCAAGTCTGTGACTCTTGGCCTCCAGGCAGTGTGATCCAAGCACAACACAGGGAGCTGGCGGTCATGCAGTGTCCTCTGGTGCCAAGTTTTCAGAGCGGGAGCCATGGCGGTCACAGTGACTCAAAAGTCCTTACACCCGAAGGAAAGGTGACCTCTTTAGCATGTGATTTGTATTCCTTTATGTATGTCTTAGCTTGAAAAGCAGTTGCAAATGACCATGTATCTGTAATCCTCAGCAGTTGTCTCTTAGATCTTGGTTTTGCTTCTGGTAAACGTTACTTTTTTCTCTTTGACTTGGAGGAGAGGGCCGGGCAGAATGATGAAGCAAATTTTCTGGAATTGCCTTGCTTTGTGGCTTTACTCATGTTTCTTTGCCCTGTCATTCCTCCTCCCTGTACCAGCTTCAAGCCATCTAGTACCTGTCCTTGAAACCCTGTCTCCTCCTGGTTGTCCATCTTCTCCAGCCCCCAGAGCTCATTTGAAAACCTAGCCCATTTTGTTCAACTCCCTTGACTATATATCACTTTTGCCTGATGGCAGCTCTAGTCTTGTAATTTATCTTTTCATATACTTCTGTCTTATCTTTGTCTCCCTCACCCCCAGCAGACTGTAAGCTCCTTGAATTTGTTTTATTTATTTTTGATTTAATAAAGTTTTGTTTTTCAAAACATACAGGCAGTGGGACCTATGTATACATCTTCACCAGTAGCTAGGGCATCTCACCTTGGTGTTTTTGGTATAGATGATTTGAGCTCTGTGCCTTGAGACTGGTTCAGTCAATCCTTTACTGAGGAGCTCCTGAAGGGCTGCTCTGGCTAGGGAATCCTGAATCTTCAATGTCTAAGAGACAACAGCTGGGGTTATAGGCTTATAGTTGGGAACTTCCTTACAGAGTTTGTCATCTGTCACTTTGTCAAATAAGACCAGGTTGTTGAGCTTGTCCTGAACTTTGCCTTTGGACCACTTCTTTTTGGCCTTGCCACCAGATTTGTTCACTGGGTCTTTGTGTTTCTTGGGCGACTTTCCAGGATCTTTTTTCTTGTCATCTCTGCAGCATAGTGAAGCTCAGAGAGCAGCTGCTCATTGCAGCCTCACTAGGGATGTCGGACAAAAAAGCTCCTTGAATTTACTTTATATTTCTCTGTAGCCTGTATAGGACCTAGTCCAGTGTCTTGGACACAGTAGGAATCAATAAATGCTTCTTGAATCAATAGAAAAAAGACTCATGAAGATTTGGGAAAGGACACTCTAATAGCCTCTATCTCCACTGGGTCTTAAATATGTTCAAGAAATTAGGTGATCTTGAGCCCTATGTCCAGCATCCAAGTAGTTGGCACTTTGTACCAATTCTTACCAGCTTGCTTACTAGCATCTTTGTTTCTTCCACAAACAGTTGTTGAATACCACTGCTAATGACAGTCATTAATGGTGTAGGCTACAGAGAGAGGCCACCTTGGTTCAAATCCAGCTCCTCCTTCTAGGCTACATGACCCTGGACAAAGGACTTAAGCTCTCTGACCTTCATTTTTCTAATTTGTAAAATGGGAATAATGATAGTGCTGGACTCTATTGAGATGAGGTAATGTATAGAAAACATTTGGCAGGGACCAAATGGTGAGGGCTGGGAGGAATAAGGTTCGGTGCCTATCTGTGGGGAGCTCATCACCTAACAGAGAAATGCATGCTAACTCAGCTGTGTGTCTTGAGTGCCCAGAAGCCAACCTAGAGATATGGATTTGAGTCCAAGTAGTTTGTTTGGGAAGAGATGCCAGGAAGCCCAGGGAGGGGAGTGGGGAAGGAAGACACAGTCCACAATACTTTAATGAACAGGGTACCACTATGGGCAACTGGGGCTCAGTCCTGCTGGGACCTCTGGGAGACAGCAGGAAGCAAAACTCAGAGTTATCCCCCTCCTCCCATAGGCAAGAAATTTGGGGCATTTTTCACCATCTCCTGTTATTCATTGCTTCAGGGTTACTCCCAAAGGCTGACCTCTCCTGCACTTCCCCACAAAACTCTCCGGCCAAGAGTGAAAGGTGTCAAAGATGCCTGCAGAAGACAGCCCGAGGGCACCTGGGTGGCTCAGTGGGTTAAAGCCTCTGCCTTTGGCTCAGGTCATGATCTCAGGGTCCTGGGATTGAGGCCCGCATCTGGCTCTCTGCTCATCAGGGAGTTTGCTTCCTCCTCTCTCTCTCTGCCTACTTGTGATCTCTCTCTCTGTCAAATAAATAAATAAAATCTTAAAAAAAAAAAAAAAGAAAGAAAGAAGACAGTCCGGGGACAGGGTCAGAGTCTCCACTGGACAATGTGTGGGGACTGTCAGTGGGGTATGGATCATGAAAACACTTGCTATGAGTTATTCCTGTTCTCCATATGAGCTGGTGGAAAAACATAGTCACCCTTAAAGTTGTGTAAGGGGAGGAGTTAGCTGTGGGACATATGCCTCTGAAGAGAAGCCTGTGGCCTCTACAAGGGATGTGTTGTGATGGGTGGCTCTCAAATCCCAGCCTGTGCCCTGCCCTTGCAGGCCGGAAGGTCAGCTCTGGAAATGCAGAAACTGCTGCCCAAGGTCTTGGCCAGAAAGGCTCCTGGCTAATTGTCTCACTCGGAGTCTGTGGCCCTGCAGTGTTAGCAGTACACAGCAGGGGCAGGACAGAGCAAGTTCCTGGATTCAGAGACTAGTGCTGCTTCATGCACCTCCTCCTACTTTTTAAACCTGACATAGCAGAGGAAAGGGGAACAGATGTATGAAAAGCATAGCAAATGCAGCAAAAAGGTGTTGCAGTTTCACTTTATATGTTCTTCATTACGTTCTGTCTTCTCTCTGCCACAATTGTCTCCAGAACTTATGGTCAGAAAACAAACAAACAAACAAACAAACAAACAACAAAAAAACAGCAAACAGGCTTGTGCGCAGAGCTGGAGAGAATTCAGGAAGTATTCCTTATTCCACAGGCAGTCGTAGAGGGTCCCTTGGGGGCTTGTAGCAAGGCTGGCTCAAAGGCATAGCCAGACTAAGAGGTACAAGATAGGATGACTTGGGGGTACCACTAGCCACCCTATAGTCCCATATTTTAGCCCTCTTGGTCCTTTTAAAGCTTTAATAGTGGAGGTACCTGGGTGGCTCAGTCGGTCAAGCATCTGCCTTCTGCTCAAGTCATGATCCCAGCATCCTGGGATCAAGCCCCATACTAGGCTCCCTGCTCAGTGGGGAGCCTGCTTCTTCCTCTCCCTCTGCCCCTGCCCTACCCCTGCTCTGCTCTCTCTCTCTCTTGCTCACCCTCTCTCAAATAAATAAATAAATAAATAAATAAATAAATAAATAATCTTAAAAAAAGCTGTTATAGTAATTTGATGCCTGTAGTTTTGATTTTTTATATTCATTGTTGTCTCTTTCAGAGCATCACTGGAGTGAGTAGGATCCCCACCAAAATTCATGTTCAGCCAGGACCTCAGAATGTGACCATTTTTCAAATTAGGGTCTTTGCAGATGTAATTAGTTAAGATGAAATTATACAGAATTAAGGTAGGCCCTAAATCCAGTATGACTGGTGTCCTATAAGAAGAAGGAAATTTGGACACAGAGACACAGATATGTAGGGAAGAAGGCCACGGGTAGACAGAAGCAGAGATCACAGAGCTGTGGCCGCAAGCCAACAAACACCAAGGACATGCGAAAGAGGCAAGAAAGGAATCTTCCTTGGAACCACCAGAGGACCCTACAGAGGATCCCAAATTCCAAAGCCCACCTTGATTTCTGAATGGTAGCCTCCAGAACTATGAGACAATACCTTCTGTTGTTTTAAGCCATGATATGGAGCCCTAGGAAACTGAAGTAGGCTATAGACTACAAGCCACCTGAGGGCAGGGATAATGTCTAACCTACCTGGTTCTCCCTGTAGCATTAGTTCAAAGCATGTTTACTGGCTCATGATGTTAAAGGGAGCTTCTTGAAGGGTATACGTTACCAGAAGATGTGGTTCCTTTCCATCCTGGCTGCTGCCACCGCTGTAGAAATTAGTGGATCAGATGGGGAGAGTCAGATCCACGGGTTTGGGATGCTAGGCAGTTGCCTCTTGGGGAGGACCGGACAGTGCTAGGAAAGTGAAGAGGGAGTTGAAAGTGAGCCAAGATTTCTTTCATATGCTTCCCAGTTAGGGCTAGAGCTGGCCTGGTTTTCAGGGCCCACATCTAATTGTATGCATTCAGAAAGGCCCAGACACTCTCTGAAAGTGGGGCAAATCCTCAGGAATCTAAGGTCCTGACCGTGGATTCCTCCAGCTGGACTCCAGAGGACTGGGTATCACCAAGGGTGGGGAAAAAGGGATGGTGGCTTGGAGTTGAAGTCAACTTTTGCAAATAGCCCATTGTTCTCTTTCATCCTTCTGTGAAAGAGGATCAGAAGTTCACTACATGGCTCTAAGGAAGTCCCTGGCAGCTCTGTTTATAATAGCAAGATTTTGGAAATGACCCAAGTGTCTGACAATGGATGAATGGTCACATAAAGTATGGTTTACCCAGACACTGGAATTCTATTCAGCCATTAAAACTGATGTCATGGATGACTGTTTATTGACATGGTAAGAGGGTGTGACATCTAGAAAACACACATACACATACATATGTTACACATATGATAAATGTATGACATAGGTATGCAGCATAGGAAAAAATTCACAAGGAAATAAGACTAAGGTTTTAACAGGAGCTTTCTCTTGCTGAGAAATTGTGGATGATTTTTTTCCTCCGCAATAGGCATGTATTTATAATATAAAACTAAAGTTGGTTTTCATTTTACTATGTATATATATATACATATATATATATATATGTATTTTAAACTAGTTTATTTGAGAGAGGGAGAGAGAGCAAGCATAAGCATCAGTGGGGGAGGGGTAGAGGGAGAAGAAATCTCCCCACTGAGCAGGGATCCTGATGCAGGGCTCTATCTCAGGACCATGGGATCATGACCTGAACTGAAGGCAGACTCTTAACTGACTCCCAGGTTTCCCTGTTTTTGGTTTTAAAAAAATGTTTCTACATTGTTCTATAACTTGAGCCATGAGCTTCCTCCTTCCTTCTCCTCCATCAGAACTTAACGTTTCTGCATTTTTTTTTTTTTTTGCATAGTTTGGTTTCTCTCTCTGTCAGTGAGTCAATAGATTCATGACAGCAGCACAGAGAAAAACTCATTAACAGGGCAGTCTTGCCACAGCTTCTGGCATCCCCTTGGTAATCATCTCTTTGGTACTGAGATCAGCTGAGATCACCTATGTGGGTCTTTCCACTTTGTGCAGGAGAGCGTAGGCTTCCTGGACTTCAACTCCCACAGACCACTCAACGTTATGTCAACCTCACATTCCCTCTGTTAAATCTTGTCTTGCTTGAAATCGTAAACCTCACACCATGTCTCTAAATAGTGATTTAAAAGTTATAATGTTCTACTCCAGTTCAACTCAGCCAGTATTTATTTTACTGCTGACTTTGTGCCAGGCCTGATCACCAAGAAAAGGCTCTACCTTTGAGAAGGGACTGTGGCTGATAGGACACCTATTAGGTGCCACTCTGCTGAAGACTTTACATATATTCTTTCAATTGTAATTGATTTAGTAACCCTTTGGGTAAGTGGTATAGATGAAATCAAGGTTTGGCAAGTGCTCAGTAATTGTTTAAACAGCAAGACAGAAATTTAAATCCAGTTCTGACTCTTCTTCTTCTACTACTACTACTACTTTAACTACTACTACTACTACCATTACAACCTTATGACCACTATTACTAATGCTGCTGTTGCCACTACTGCTTTATTCCACTGCTACTTACTCTAACTACTACTACTACTACTACTATTACTATTACTGCTACTTTAGTCTTACTGCTGCTGCTTCTACTACAGCTATGACTACTGTTATTACTACTGTTACCACCACCACGACCATCACTACTGTTACCACTACCACTCTTCCTCCTCTAGATCCCCTACAGTCCAAAGTATTTTCCATTATGCAGTGCTCAGTTAACAATATGCTACAGATTACTTAACTATTCCTTATTTTGAACAACCAGGTACTTTGAAGTATTTCCACTATTATAACAAGACACTGTTGTTGTACATACAGAGCTTGTGCTAACCTTTAAAAAAGGTCTGACATATTCATATACATTATGTGTGTGTGAGAAAAAAGACTGGAAGAAAATACAATAAACATTTGACAACAAGTACGTATAGGGAGTGGGTTTGAGCATGGGAAGCTGAGGGAAAATGACTTTCACTTTGAAAAAGTAGACTTTAATTTTAGAGCAGTTTTAGGTTAATAGCAAAATTGCAGGGAAGGTGCAGAGAGATTTCCCATATATCCCCAACCCTACCCCTCTCCAGGCTCTTCTCCTATCAACATCTCCCACCAGAGAGCTACATTTGTTACAGTCAATAAACCCACATTGGGAGGATATCTTGGTTGCTTCCAAGTTTTGGCAAGGACTTCTTGGTTTGTTTCCAAGTTTTGAATAAAGCTGCTATAAACATCCATCTGCAGGTTTTTGTGTGGACATGTTTTCAATTCATCTGGGTAAATACCAAGGAGCACAATTGCTGGGTTGTACGGTAAAAGTATAGTTTGTAGGAAGCTGCCAAACTGTCTTCCAAAGTCTTTGCATTTTGCATTCCCACCAGTAACAAATGAGCTTCCATTGCTCCAGATCACTGCCAGCATTTGGTGCTGTTAGCATTTTGGATCTGACCATTCTATTTGGATCTGACCACCATTGTAGTGGTATCTCACTACTGTTTTGGTTTGCAATTCCCTAATGACATATGCTTATTTTCCATCTGTATATCTTCCTTGGTGAAGTGTCTGTTCAGGTCTTTTGCCCATTTTTAAATCAAGTTGTTCATTTTCTTATTGTTGAGTTGTAAGTGTTCTTTGTGTATTTTGAACAGTTCTTTGTTAGGTATGACTTTCATAGAAAATTTCTCCCATTCTGTGTCTTCTCATTTTCTTGAGCATTTTCACTTTTTACTTTATACTTTTTTTTTGAGAGAGAGAGAATATGCATGCTCACGTGCATGAGTTGGGGGTGGGGCGAAGAGCTGGGGTCGGGTGGAGAGGCAAAGGGAGAGGGAGAGGGAGAATCTCAAGCAGGCTCCATGCCCAGTTTAGAGCCCAACAGGAGGCTCTATCTCATGACCTGAGCTGGAATCAAGAGTGAGACACTAGTGGCCCCCTGGGCAGCTCAGTTGTTAAGCGTATGCCTTCAGCTCAGGTCATGACCCCAGGGTGCTGGGATCAAGCCCCACATCAGGCTCCCTCCTTGGCGGGAAGCCTGCTTCTCCCTCTCCCACTCCCCCTGCTCACTATGTTTCTCTATGTCAAATAAATAAAGAAAATCTTAAAAAAAAAAAAAGAGTCAGACATTTAACCAATTGAGCCACCCAGGCACCCCTCCGCATTTCATTTTGCTTAATTTTTTTCCCCCAAAGGTTGTGCAGTGTTTTCTGTGAAAAAAAGTTTTTTTTTAAACATTGCCTTCCAATGCATTCAGAAGCATACAAATAAGTCAGGCTTTATCTGTAATACAACTGCATTTAAAAGGATTCCTGGGGAAAATAAAACATTTCCCCTAATCAGAGAGCTAACATTCTGTCCTGGCCCTGTGAGGAGAGAGAAGTAAGTATGGTGAGTATCTCCCACTGGAGGTAAGGAGCTCTTTAACAGCTTGTGTGGTTATGACTGTGTCATGAATTGCATAGCTTAATGGCTGTATTATGCATTTATATATCTGATAGGGGATTGGATAAACAGGAGAGTCTCTGCCTCCCTGAAAAGAAATCCTAATGAATTGGATTCCTTTTGGCTAAAGGAAGAATCTGGAACCAGCAGCATCAGCTAGAGAGCAGAGAAAGGGTTAGAAAGAGAGCATACTAGAGGCAGAAAAAGACTTTCAGCAGAAGATAGACTTTTTTTGGCTTATGAGTTTCTGTGGCCCTTGTAGGAGGAGGCTCCATATTTATGGTCAAAGGCTTTGAGTCTCAGACCATTCTACTACAAACTGACTGTGGGACTTAAAGTGCTAAGCTTTTTGAGCCATAGTTTCCTTATTTTGGAAAATTCAGATAATAACAATATTGACTATCTCACAAGGTTGTTATGGGAATGAAATGATGCTTCACTTTCAAAGTGCTTTGTAAAGAATGAGGTGCTTGTACTAACATGTGATCCAAGCATTCCTTGGTTATTTAAAACAGACTGTTTGAATGTCTACCATATGCCAAGCCCTGGGCATGCAAGGGGCATTAATGCCTGGTGCTTACCCTCAAGAACCTGTCAGGCAATGTGAAAGGTCAGATATGTGAAAGAACCATCCCGATACTTTTGCACTGGAACTTATACCATATAATTTGCTCTTCAAAAATACAGGGTCACCTGTGTTGTTCATTATTACAAGAATGTTCTTCTCATTCCATGTAGATTGTGGGCACCCTGAGGGTAGGACCATGGTTTTTACCTCCACAGAAACTTATATAGTATTGAGTCAATAATATCTATACCATGTATGGAGGGCTCTCCCTGGACTAGGCTTTAAGACCTTTGAGATATATATTTAGACATATCCAATGTATCTTTAAAACAACTCTAAGAGGTAAGTAATATTACAATTTCAACTTTACAGTGAGAAAATAGAGGCAAGAGCAGTTAAATAACTTGCATTAGGTCTCTCAGCTGTTGGATGGTAGAGTCAGAATTTGAACCTTGATTTATTGGACTTCACAGCCCATATTCTTAACTACTTTGGTAGGAGCTTTGCAAATTTGTTGGCTGGTTGCTAAACTTACCTCAGGGCCGAAAGTAAAGAACTTCATGTTGAGTTTAAGAGAAAGGGTTTGGTAAGGGGTGCCTGGGTAGCTCAGTTGGTTAAGCATCTGCCTCTTGGTTTTGGCTCAGGTCATGATTTCATGGGTCATGAGATGGAGTCCTGTGCTGGGCTCTGCACTTAGTGGAGAGTTTGCTGGAAGATTCTCTCCCTCTGTCCCTCCTCCCTTCATATAAATAAATAAATATTAAAAAAAAGAGGAAGCATGAGATGAAGTGTAAGGGAGCTCATAGATGTGAGAGGGGGCCTTTGGGCTCTTGTCATGTCCCTGGGGGAACGTTCCTATAGTTGGGGACCACATGCATATTCCTGGTCTTGCTTTGTGAGAATGGAGAATGTTTTCTGGCTCCCATTAAGAAGCAGCCTATTAGAGATCTTGTGGATTCCCCACAGGAGGACACTTCAGTAAGGACGAAGACCCAGTGTGCTACCAGGGTAACATGCAGGGCAGAGACCAGAGGCCAGGTGAATCTGAGTGCAGGTCATCTGGGATGCTTCTTACACAGAGACCAAATGATAAAGAGGAGATGAAAGTAGAAGCTGGGAAAGGGCGATGCTAGAAGAAAAAGTGAGGCCAACTAGTGGACAAACGGAGCCATGCATGGAAAAGTTTGGGTCTTCATGGTTCTTGCTCTTTTAAATGAATGTAATTAGCTAAATCACTTAGAATCCAGGAAACAGCACCTGAAGAGGGATTGTCAAGAGCAGGGAGAAATGCTACCACCCTTACACCTGCAGCAGCAGAGGGACAAACAGCAGATACTGGAACCCCTTGAGAGCTTCAGCTGTAGGGCATCTCCTGGACGGGTGCTATGGCTTCAGTAGAGGAACACAGTCTCTGCCAACCTGTGGCGTGGCAGAAAGGGAATCAGGGAGAATTATACTCCAACTTCTCTCTCTCATATTCTCTGATTTCCTGCCACTCACAGAGGCTTCACCCACCCAGATGCCAGAGAGCAAAAGCCAGCTCATGCTATTTATAGTGAGCAGCAATCTGAACACAGAGCAGAGAAAGATGGATCTGGAGGGGCAAATGGAGAATATCTAGTGCATTTATCCACAGAAGTGCTTAGAAGCTACTCTAAAAACAAGGCTATCAATAGGGAAGTATCTAAATTAACTGTGACATGTCCACGCTAGGGAACACTATACAGCAGTTGCAAAAATAGATCAATAAGTATTGGATGGATCACTGAGACATATTGTTGAATGGTGAAGTAAATTATAGAAAAATGCCTAAAAAATAATACAATAAAAAAAAGATGCGTAAGTAGGATTAGGTTGGCATGCTTCTCTCTCTCTCTCTCTCTCTCTCTCTCTCTCTCTCACACACACACACACACACACACACACACGTGCACCACAAGTCTATTAAATACCCCAAGTCTGTTGTCTAATATAGTGTGTTGTATGTATGTACATGCACCTAAAGTCTGGAATGACAATAGTGGTTGGCACTGGGGACGTGGGAGGTGGTTCAAATTGGGGGAGACAAAGAGGACCTCAGTAGTGGTAGACACTATTCCTTACTTCACAGCAGCCATTTCCCACCCCCCTACTTCCCAGTTCTTCCATGCTAATAATTCACATTTTGTTCAGGTATCAAAGGGCAGCATTTGCTCAGGGAAGGAAGGTCCTAGCAATGAGGCACGATCTAAGCCAAGTATAGTTACTCCAATCCTCTTTGCCTGTGATTTGCTTACAGGTAGGTCTGTGACTTAGCCTGTTGGTGACTTATAAGATGTATTTGTTTGCCCTAATAACAGAGTATAGTGGTTGAAGAGTTCTGCCTCTCCCCTTCCTGTTTGCCTTGGTTGATATTATTTGAAAATGTGGTGCTTAGAGCTATGACAATCATCTTATGACCACGAGAGAAAAGCCACAAGAACTGTAGTGACATCAGTCCAGCCTCCTGACATTGTCTTGCTGTTTCAAGGCAGATAGTATTCTACTTACAGCTGTTTTTATTACCTGAGACGTTAAAACGCCTTTATTGCTTAAACCATTGTTGGCAAGCATTCTTTTACAACTAAATACACCCAAGCTAATACAGTAGCTTAATATGAAATAGTTCAAGGATTTTCTCAGAATTTATTCCTGTGCTGCTTATGTTAATTAAACCTTGTTTTGGTAAAGCTTATCCTATCCTTAGACGCTTATCCTTCATCTCCAGAATTGAGCTGGTTCCCCTTCTGCTGGCTACCTGAGGCTCTCCTACATTTCAGGATCCTTGTTTGCTTCGGACTCTGCACTGTGTGCTGAGTAGTTTTGACTGATGACTCAGGTGGACGAGACTTTGGGAATCTATCCCCCCCATCCTTCCTGGGGCTGCTCTATCTCCTCCCTGCCTCAGGCTGCGGATTCCACTCTCTGGAGCTGCCCTTTCCACAGCATTCTCTGCAGGGGAGGGGTGTGCTGCTGCTGGGTAACAGAAGAGGTCTGGGGAGACTGGAGAGATGCGGGGTTGGAGAGGCCAGGAGGTTTAGGCCTAACTGGGTGGGATTCCTGTGTTCTGCCCCTTCACATGGCCTCTGAGAATTATAAAGAAGCTCCTTCTAGGTTTATCCAGGGAAGTCGTGCGCTCCTGAGATTCCTAAGGATGTTTTTAAATCATTAGTACTCATTGCTTTTTTTTTTTTTTTTTTTTTTTTTTTTTTTTTTTTTTTTTTTTTTTTTTTGTACTCATTGCTTCTAATAGAGGTCTTGTACACTGGATTTTATCCCCACAGCAATGGGGGCTTGTGAAAATATCTTAAAGAGGAGGTCAGTGGCTTAGGCAGGTCTGCATTTGTGGAAGGCCACCCTGGAGGCCAAAGACTGTTGAGAGGCCCTTGTGATAGGCTGAGGGAGAGAAGCTGAGGTTTTAGTTGGGGCCCAGGATGGGGTTCAGGGAAGGGAACTGGTATGAGTTCCCTCTTCCCTTCAGGATGGTTGGTGCTCTATAAAAGCAAGGCAAGCTTTCTGCATTCTTCAAAGCAAGGGCAGAGAGATCTTTGGGATGCTATTTCCAAGGGCATTTCAGGGAGCTCTCTCTAATAAGGGTTTCCTTTGTGGTATTAGGCAGTCAGACCCATGTGAATCTAATCATTTTGTTGCAGCAGGGCCTGATTGGGGGTCACGGGGAGAAGAGTTCTTCCTTTGCCACTTGAGCTCAGCAACCCCAGGACCAGTGTGGTAGGTACCAGGTTCCTCCACCCTCTCCACCCGTCCTCTTCCTGTTTGCTCTTTCTTTCCAAACCTACAGAAAGCTTCACGCAGGTCTGCAGGACATACACCTGTAGTTAAAGGCTTAGAAAGGGAAAGGAGAGGATAAGAAAAACCAGCTTCCGCCTCAGATGCCAGCTGCTTTATTATGCATGCTTTGCTCTCTCTCACTGTTTTTTGGGAAGGCTGAGAATAAACCCTTTTGTAATACAGACTTGTAATTCACACTTCCCTGACAAGTTACTCAAACTGCAGCCACAGCTACTTAAAGCGGAGGGAGGGGGGCGGGGGGAGGTTTGACGCAAGCCTCCTCCTGCAGGGGCTTTCTAATCCAGAAGTGCCAATGCAGCTCATCTTGCTACTAATGGTGATTGGTGTCTCCACCACAAATTCAGACTTTTGAAACTCCCGAGTCCTCACGCAGTTATTCAACCCACTTTTTCAAGTCATATCACAGAATCGTTGACAACCTCACCTGGAAGGGTTCATGGAAATCGGTTAACTCATAAACTCTATTCTACAGAGCAAAGAAATGACTTTCTGGCTTAAAATGACCAGAGCCGGGTGCCTGGGTAGCTCAGCTGGTTAAGCGACTGCCTTCAGCCTGGAGTGGCAGGATTGAGTCCCAAATCTGCTTTTCCCTCTGACCCTTCCCCCTCTTATTGTCTCTCTCAAATACATAAAGTCTTAAAAATTAAAAAAAAAAAAAAATCACCAGACTGGTTAGCGGAGCAGCGGAGAATATATCCTGGAACTCAGGACTCCCAGTCCATATGCTTCCCATTAAGCCATATTTTATTAATTTCTTTGATTTTATTTCTTCCATTTAGGTTTTGTTAGGGGAAATTTCAAACATACACAAAGCAGAGAGCCGAGGGCAGTCGTCCCCGTGACCAACCACGACTTCGCTTCGGCAGCTTCCCTTAGCAGGGTCAACCCGATGAATCACCAGAAAGTCAAAAGTAGTAGCTTAACGCTAACTCACACACGTGTGCTCTTCCCGTCATGCACGTGATCCACGTCACCCACGTCCTTCACGTCATACGTTTCATCACGTCACCACGTCACATGTCACATGCATCCTTCACGTGGGGGGGGCATCGAATCACGTGGTAACTTTACCATCTCAGATTACAGAAGCTGAAGGGTGAGTATGGTATAGTGAGATATTTTGAGAGACCACATTCACATAACTTTTACTGTAATATGTTGTTATAGTTATTCTAGTATTAGTTTTTGTTGTTAATCTTTTACTGTGCCTATTTTATAAATTAAGTTTTATCATAGGTATGTATGGCTAAGGGTCAGTACTGTCTGCAGTTTTAGGCATCCACCCGGGGACTTGAAACATTTTCCGCTGTTTAAGGGAGGACTGCTGTGCATGAATACCTATGTGCCCACCAGTCGATTTCTATAATTGTCCTTGTTCTGCCGTTCTGTTTTTTTTATATGTAAGATTTCATTTAAGAGAGAGAGAGAGTGAGCAAGAGGGAGGGGCAGAGGGAGAAGAAGCAGCAGAGCAGGGAGCCCGACTGGGGGCTCATTCCAGGATCCTGGCATCATGACCTGAGCCAAAGATAGACGCTTAATGGACTGAGCCACCCAGGCGCCCATGTTCTGATGTTCTTGCTTGATCTATTCCCCATCGTCCTCCTTTGCAACCCGGCAGACTTCATACCACTTTATCTATTAATATTATCTCCAACACGAAGCTTTAAAAAAGAATATAACCATAGTACTATTATCACACTCACAAAATTAACAATATTTCTTGGTGTCATAATACCTAACATGTTCTTAATTTCTCTGATTGTATCAAAAATACCTTTTTTTTGTGGTTTAAATCAGGAGCCAAACAAGTCCACACGTTGCATTTGTTGATTTTAAACAGGGGCTTTAATTAATTAACTTGTTTTTAAAAAGATTATTTATTTATTTGACAGAGAGAAATGCAGCTAGAGAGAGGACACAAACAGGGGGAGTGAGAGAGGGAGAAGCAGACTTCCTGTGGAGCATGGCGCCTGGTGTGGGGCTCGATCTGACGTGGGGCTCAATCTGACGTAGGGCTTGATCTGATGTGGGGTGCGACCTGATGTGGGGTGTGATCTGATATGGGGTGCGATCCCAGGACTCTGGGATCATGACCTGAGCTAAAGTCAGAGGCTTAAGGATTGAGCCACCCAGGTTGCCCTAAAAAGGGACTTTTTTTTTTTTAAGATTTTATTTATTTGACAGAGAGAAACACAGCCAGAGAGGGAACACAAGCAGGGGGAGTGAGAGAGGGAGAAGCAGGCTTCCTGCGGAGCAGGGAGCCTGATGTGGGACTCGATCCCAGGTCTCCGGGATCATGACCTGAGCTGAAGGCAGTAGCTTAACCAACTGAGCCACCCAGGCGCCCTTAAAAAGGGACTTTTAAATTGTAATAGCCCTTCTTTTAGTATACTCCCTACCTTTTATTTTGTTGAGAAGGCTGGGTCATCAGTCCTTTAGAGTTTCCCACATTTTGAATTTGGCTGATTGTGTTCTGCTGGTATCTTTTAGCATATTTCTTCAACCCATTTCTTGTGAATTGGTACTTAACTGTAGAGCAGCGGTTCTCAACATGGGGGAGATCTCTGTCCCCCACCCCTCGCCCTGTTCATCTCAAGGATGTTTGGCAATATGTAGAGACTTTTTTGATTGTCACAACTGGGTGATGTTATTAGCATCTGGTGGGGCCATGTCAGAGATGTTGCTAAACATCCTATACACATGAGAAACAACTGTGTGTTCCAATATGTGAATTTTGAGAAACCCAGATGAGAGACTTAATTAGATTGGAGTTCTTTTCTGTTTTTATTTTTTGGCAAGGATATTTCATAGGTGGTACTGTGTATTTCCTATTGGACTACAGGAGGAGGACACCATGTCTCACGCTAAGGCAATATTAAGGTTGATCAGTGGGTTTAATTTCTCACTCTTAAGCATGAGCAGGCAACTAAAATTAGAATTTGTTCTGAGAACATGAAGGCATAGGAAAGGTGCTTGAATAGGGGGCAGGGAGCTTTATCAGAAAATAGAGAGATTATCTTATTCTTTATGGAGGAGTCATCAGAAAATGCCAAAAGCTTTTCAAGAACTTTATTCATCTCTAAACTGATTTTTTTTTTGCTCCCCTCTTGCAACAATTTTTACAAAAGTTACATAGGCACATCATGAAAAGAGTCACAGAATTCTTTTTTTTAAAGATTGTTTTTATTATTATTTATTTGACAGAGAGGAACACAGCCAGAGAGGGAACACAAGCAGGGGGAGTGAGAGAGGGAAAAGCAGGCTTCCTGCCGAGCAGGGAGCCCGATGTGGGACTCAATCCCGGGTCTCCGGGATCATAACCTGAGCTGAAGGCAGTCGCTTAACCAACTGAGCCACCCAGGCGCCCCTGCTGTTTGCTTTTTTAAATAATTTCCTTGCCATCTTTTGGGCCAGTCCCCAGAACCTCTGTTAACTTCTTCAGAGAGGAAACCTAAGTCTAACGGCAGGGTTATGGAAAAACCAGTTGCCTAGCTGTAAAGAGCTGCTAGGAACCTAAGGATCAAATCATTTTTTAAAGATATAATTGTCATAAAATATATAGCACTTATTTATAATGTATAATTTTATAATTATGTATATACCCATGATATCATCTTCACAGTCAACATAATGAACATACTAACTACCCCTGCTCTTTCCTCCTCATCCCCAGACAACTACTGGTTTGCTATCTTTACTATAGATCACTTCGCATTTTCTATTCAAATTTTGTATAAATTGAATCATACATTTTGTGTTCTCTCTCTCTTTTTTTTTGTGGAGAGAGGTTCTGGTTTTTTTCACTCACTATAATTCGAGATTCATCCATGTGGTTGAGCGTACCAAGTAGTTCATTTCTTTTTATTGGTAAGTGGTATCTCATTATATTGATATGCCACAATTTATTTGTTCACTTGTTGATGAACATTTGGATTGTGTCCAGTTTGGGGTGGTTACAAATAAAGGTCTGATGCATGTCTATGTGCAAATTGTTGTGTGGACATAGTTTTTCATTTTTAAAAAACTTTATTTCTTTCTTTTAGAGAGAGTGAGAAAGCACAAGAGGGAGGGACAAAAGGAGAAGAAAGAATTTCAAGCAAATTCCTTATGGAGCACAGAGTCCCCACAGAGCTCGATCTTACTACCCTGAGATCAGGACCTGATCCAAAACCCAGAGCCGGGCACCTAAACCGACTGTGGCACCCAGGTACCCCCAGAGTTTTTCATCTTTCTTCAGTTAACAGCTAGGAGTGCAATGGCTGGACCACATGGTAGGTGTATGTTTGACTTTGAATGAAACTCTCATACTGTTTTCCAAAGTGGTTGCACCATTTTGCATTCCCATCAGCAATGAATGAGAACATTCTAATTGTTTGACATCTTTGCCAACACATGATTTGGTCAGTCATTTAAATTTTAAACATTCTAGTAAATGTGTAACAGTATCTTATTGTGGTTTAATTTGCATTTTCTGATGGCTAACAATGTTGAGCATCTCTGCATGTGCTTATTTGCCAGCTGTATCCTCTTTGGTGAATGGTCTGTTCAAATCCCTTGCCCACTTTAAAAATTTCATTACTTTGTTTTCTTTTTGAGTTTTAAGATTTCTTCACATATTTTAGATGCAAGTCCTTTAGCAAATGTGTGACTTATTACATTTATTTACTGTCAGTCTGTGGCTTGTCTTTTTTATTCTCTTAACAACGTATTTCAAAGAGCAAATATTCCTAATTTCAATGAAGTCCAGTTTATCAATTTTTTTTTCTTTTATTGATTTTGCTTTTGGTGTTGTATCTAAGAAGTCTTTGTTTAACCCAGGGCCATAGAAATTTTCTCCTGTTTTCTTTTCTTTTTCTTTTCTTTTTTTTTTTATTTTTTAAAGATTTTATTTATTTATTTGACAGAGAGAAACACAGCTAGAGAGGGAACACAAGCAAGGGGAGTGAGAGAGGGAGAAGCAGGCTTCCTGCTGAACAGGGATCCCGATGTGGACTTGATCCCAGGTCTCCGGGATCATGACCTGAGCCGAAGGCAGTTGCTTAACCAGTTGAGTTACCCAGGCGCCCCTCTTTTTTTTTTTTTTTAAAGATTTTATTTATTTATTTGACAGAGAGAAACACAGCTAGAGAGGGAACACAAGCAGGAGGAGTGAGAGAGGGAGAAGCAGGCTTCCCGCCGAACAGGGAGCCCGATGCGGGGCTCGATCCTGGGTCTCCAGGATCATGACCCCAGCCAAAAGCAGTCTCCTAACAAACTGAGCCACCCAGGCGTGCCTATCTCCTGTTTTCTTCTGAAAGCTTATACTTTTAGGTTTTACTTAGGTTTAGGTCTGTGATCCATTTTGAGTTAATTTTTTCTATGTGATATGAAGTGTGGGTCAAAGTTCTGTTTTCTGTATATGGACATACAGCTGTTCCAGGGCCATTTGTCAAAAAGAGTTTGATTTCCCCATCAAATAGCCTTTGAACTTTTGTAAGTATTATTATTATTTTTTGGATACTCTCTTTTATTTTGTTATTCTACTTCTCTTCTTGAATTTAGTACCACATAGTCTTGATTATTATAACCATATACTAAATTTTGAAGTTAGGTAATGTAAGTCCTCTACATTTCAAAGTCAAATTGGCTGTTCTCTTGTCTTTTGCATTTCTAAATGAATTATAGAATCAGCTTGTCAATTAAAAATTTTATATATATATATTTTAAGATTTTGTTTATTTATTTGACAGGGAGAAACACAGCTAGAGAGGGAACACAAGCACGGGGATTGAGAGAGGGAGAAGCAGGCTTCTTGCTGAGCAGGGAGTCCAATGTGGGGCTCAATCTCAGGACTCCGGGATCATGACTTGAGCCGAAGGCAATCACTTAACTGACTAAGCCACCTAGGCGCTCCCCAAAATTTATATTGTTAATAAGAAATTAATATAAAATATAAAGGTATAATGTATACATATACATGTATAATATAATGTATAATATAAAAAGCCTACTGAGATTTTGACTGGGATTGTATTGTATCCAAAGATTATGGGGAAAATGTACATCTTAGCAATACTGAATATTCCAATGCAAGAAAACAGTTTATCTCTATTTAAGTATTCTTTCATTTCTCCCCATGATGTTTTGTAGTTTTCATTGTGGATCTTTTATGTTCTTTATCCATAAGAATTTCATATTTTTAGATGGTGTTATAACTGGTATTATATTTTAAATTCTATTTCTCACTATTGTTGCTGGTATGTAGTAATATAATTTGATTTTTTTACATTGGTCTTATGCACTGAAACTTTGCCAAACTCATTATTAATTCCAATAGCTATTCTTGTAGATTGCATAAGATTTTCTACATAGACAGTCATGTCATCTATAAATAAAGATGGTTTTATTTCTTCTTTTCCAATCTGGATACCTTTTGTTTCTTTTTCCTACCTATTGCACTGACTAGAACCTCCAGTTCAATGTTGCGTATAAGTGATGAAAACAGACATCCTTTCCTTACTCTCATGTTAGGGGGAAGGTAATCAGTCTTTCATCATTAAGAATGATGTTGGCTGTTGGTTTTTTAATTTTATTTTTAAGATTTTATTTATTCATTTGACAGAGAGAGGGAGAGGGAGAGAGAGCACAAGCAGGAGGACTGGCAGGCAGAGGGAGAGGTAGAAGCACACTCCCTGCTGAGCACGGAGCCCAATGCAGGACTCAATTCCAGCACCCTGGGATCATGACCTGAGCCGAAGGCAGAAGCTTAACTGACTGAGCCACCTAGGTGTCCCATGACTATTGGTTTTTCATAGGTATTTTTTATCAGGTTGCAGAAGTCTCCATCTATTCCTATGTTGAAATGAAATGAAAGTTAAATTTTGTTAAATGCTTTTCTTGCCCCTGTAGAGATGATCACGTGGTTTTTCTTTTGTAACGTGTTAATATCATGAATTAAATCTATTGATCTACAAATGTTAAATCAAACTTGCAATCCTGGGATAAGGCCTACTTGATCGTAATATATTATTCTTTTTATATATTATTGGAATCAGTTTGCTAAAATTTTAAGGAATTTGCACTCGTGTTCATACAGAACACTGGTGTGTAGTTTTCCTTTCTTACACTGCCTTTGGCATGATATCACAGAGTGCTGGCTTCATATGTTTCCTTCCCTCCTCTTTAATTTTTTGGAAGAGTGAGTCAAATTAGTATTATTTCTTTAAACTTTTGGTGTTAAGATTTCCTTTCTTCTGCTTACCTTGGGTTTTATTTGCTCTTCATTTTCTGATTTCTTAAGTTGGAATGCAGCTGAGGTTGTTGATTTGAGACTTTCTTCTTTTTATTTTCCCTAATTGAGGCATTTGGTGCTATAGATTTTCTTCTAAGTTTTGCTTCAGTTGTATCCCACAAATTCTGATATATTGAGTCTTCATTTTCTTTAGTTCAAAATATTTCCTAATGTCTCTGTTGATTTCTCTTTGACACATGGGTTAAGAAGTATTATATTTAGTTTTCAAATATTTGGGATTTTTAAGGTATGTTTTCCTAAAGATATCTATTTTAATTTCATTTTGGTCTCAGAACATACTCTGTTTGACTTAAGTCCTTTAAAACTCACTGAGGGGCGCCTGGGTGGCTCAGTGGGTTAAAGCCTTTGCTTTCAGCTCAGGTCATGATTTCAGGGTCCTGGGATCAAGGCCCGCATGGGGCTCTCTGCTTAGCAGGCAGCCTGCTTCCTCCTCTCTCTGCCTGCCTTTCTGCCTACCTGTGATCTCTCTGTGTGTCAAATAAATAAATAAAATCTTTAAAAAAAACCCAAAACACCTCACTGAGACTTGTTTTATGGCCCAGAATATGGACCCTTCTAGTAACTGATCATTTTGCGTTAAAGAAAATATGTGTTCTGGCAATCTTGGGTGAAAATAGAAACTGTTTCAAGACAATAAGCTGGGGTAGTCACAGAGCACATCTTCTTTATTTCCTGTCTCTCAGTGATGGCTGTACTTTGTTGCTTAATATCCAATGCCTTGAGAACAATTGTTTCATCTGTTTTCTCTGTTTTAGCAATTGTGTCTGGTGAGAGGCTAAATCTTGTCTCTGTTTTTCCATCTCTGCCTAAGTAGAAGTTTCTGTGAGCTACTTTTCATCTGGTTTTCAATCAATATTCTTTTTAGTCCTATCTTAACCTTCTACTTCGGAAGTACCTAGTTCTGACAGTTTCTGAGGCTTTGCGGGGGAGTTCTGAGATGTCATTGTGCCATTTCTTGGCTTTCCTCACTACTGGCTCTGAAATTTCATAAATATCTCAGGAGAGCCATTGAAGCAGAGCTGGGGCTACACAAGAACTGAAATTGGACAGTCATGACTGAGCTGGTCATTTTCTCATGAGGCTGCATTGCTTTGAACAGAGGCTCAACCTTACATACCACCTAGAGCCCCACAGGGAGGGGAAATGAAGGAGATAAATGCACTGCACTGGTACAAGACTGAGGGGTGGGGAGGTGCTGACATACTCACAGAGACTTCCACTTCAGCTGAAATGGAACAGCAGAGACCTTTAGACATCTCTGCTCTGGTCTCTTGTGGCTATGTAATAAGAAGGCCTTGTGTCGTCAGCTCTTCCACGAATTTAGAGAACCTGGAAATTCAGAATTTTATGAACTTCCTCTTTTGAAAATCTTGACAACTAATCCAAATTATTTAAAATGTTGTGAGAAAAATATGAGGGGTGTCTGAGTGACTCAGTCGTTAAGTGTCTGCCTTCAGCTCAGGTCATGATCCCAGAGTCCTGGGATCCATCCCCATATTGGGCTCCTTGCTTGGCAGGAAGCCTGCTTCTCCCTCTCTCACTCCCCTTGCTTGTGTTCCCTCTCTCGCTGTGTTTCTGTCTGTCAAATAAATAAATAAAATCTTTAAAAAAATATATGAAAATGAAAATCCAACTAAGGACTAGATCTGCCTTGTGTCTGTGACTGTCAGTTTGATTTCTTTAGATTTTCTTGTCCGCTCTTCCTTTCCAGGTTCCTCCTTCATTATGCAGGCCATTTTCCCTGCTTCCTCATGTGCCTCTGCTCCCCAAATATTGGCTCACACATGATCCTAGTCTGCCATGCCATCTACTCTGAACCCCGTTCCATATGACCTTAACTCAGTGTCAAAATCTTCCAATTTCAGATTTTCAGAAGGGAGAATTTGATTGTCCAGCCTTGGTCTTATTAACTGTGGTTGAAGGGGGGGGGTCAATTAGGATCATATTTACTGGCCTCTGGGACCAACGGTGAGAGGTTTCTATGGATAGTGAGAAAATGATTGACTTTCTGTGGAAACCAACTGAATCATACAACCAGAGAGCTGGAAATGGCCTCAGGAAAGTGTGGTCAAACTTCATCATATTGCATGTGAAGAAACTGAGGCTTATGATAAGTGAAGTGGCATCTGCAAGTTCAGAGACATTACCTGTTAACAATGAGGCTTAGTCTGGGATTTAATCGTCTAGCCAAATTTTCTTTCTTCTGTGTTCTGTGAGAGCAGGAAATAGATATCTTTAATGTACTCTTAAAACATAGTAGATATTCAGTGAATATTTGTTGAAAAATATGTACTGAGTTGTGTTCTATAATGTTGGCATACTTAATTTATAAGTTAAGATTTAGCTATATATAAAAGAAAACCCTTGAAACAATGGCTCATGCACAGTAAAAGCTGTTTAACTCTCATGTGAAAGAAATCTAGAGCTGGAATGGCTCTGTAGAATAGCAACAATGTCTCCATGCCCTGATTTCTGTTTTGTTATCTTAGTGTGTAGCTTCCATTTTAAAATTTGTCTTATTATTGGTGCTCTAGCTGTGTACTGGAATTCTAGGATGGAAGAATATAGAATGGGTCCATGGCAGCAGGTATCCTGTGAGTTCCTTCCAACATCTACCTAAATTCTCATAGTTTGAAACTGAGACATGTGGTCACACTTGGTTCCAAGGAAGGCTAGGAAAAGGAAGTTGGATAGGTAGTCTTCTTGGCTGAATCTGGGTTTTGTTAAAGAAATAGGATGGAATGGGTATTTGGTTGGCAACTACAAATGTCTGTCAGAATTGGAAAGAGTTCATAACTGAAATATGTTTCCTATAGTTTTGATATGCACAGTAACCAGGACAAAAGTATGAAGGCCTTTAAAGGTACTTACCAGAGGAGATACAAACAGACAAAATACTAGTTTGGCTCAGATAATATTCCAATGCTCTCGTTTAACTGTTTTAGAAAACATTGGTTCAGTTATAGTTCATATTAGTTTAACTGGATTTTATTGGTTTTCATAGAAATCTTTTTGGGTGAGTCCACAACTTAGAAAAAAAATGTTTGGTTTCAGTTCAGTACTGCGTTTTACAAATCAGTGTGATCCCTTCCAATTTGGGATTCATAGCTTGGGTTATCTCCAGTTCCTGGCTGTGATATAGTCGCACTAGGAATTTTACAGTTATGGTATAGAATAGCAGACATAGGCCAAAGATCTAATTTCTACTTAGGCAAGAGTTTATCAATCCTGCTATTCTTTTCTTTTCTTTTTTAAAAGATTTTTATTTGAGAGAGAGAAAGCATGATGGGGGAGGGTCAGAGGGTCCCTGCTGAACAGGGAGTCTGACGTGGAGCTTCACCTTAGGACTCCAGGATCATGACCTGAGCTGAAGGCAGTTGCTTAACCAACTGAGCCAACCAGGTGCCCCAATCCTGCTTTTCTTATGTAGGAACTAATAATCCTAATAGTTTTGAATGATTCTAAGTTTATCTCTCTGATTTGGCATGGCTAAAGGCCTTGATTGTGGTAGATGTGTCAAAATGATCACATTAGCCTGTTTTATTCTGGTCTATAATATACATGTACCCAGTTTGAAACTTTCCTATTCTTAATTAATAACTTCTGCATTTTCTTGGTTTGAAATTTTTTTTTACCATATTAGTTCTAGAACACTATTCTGGATTCTGTTTTGTATAGTGTCTCAGACAATACAGTTGAAATTTGAGATTGCTAGTTCCATTTAAAAAAAAATGGGTACTAGAGAAATATGGTAAATTTCAGAAGCAGAACATGTGTTGGGAGTGATGGAAATCTGCTAAAGGAAATCCAGCTGATCAGGGCCTTGAGAGAACAATGGCTCAACATTGCCACATAGTTTAAAATTGTAATGAGAGGGGCGCCTGGGTGGCTCAGTAGGTTAAAGTCTTTGCCTTCAGCTCAGGTCATGATCCCAGGGTGCTGGGTCATGATCCCAGGGTGCTGGGATCGAGCCGGTGTCGGGCTCTCTGCTCAACGGGGAGCCTGCTTCCTCCTCTTTCTCTGCCTGCCTCTCTGCCTACTTGTGATCTCTCTGTCAAATAAATAAATAAAATCTTTAAAAAAAATAAAAAAAATAAAATTGTAATGAGAAAGAGATCTGACTTCATATGAAATATCTCAATTTTCTGGGACTTCATCAAAATAAAAAGCTTCTGTACAGCAAAGGAAACAGTCAACAAAACAAAGAGGCAACCCACAGAATGGGAGAAGATATTTGCAAATGACACTACAGAAAAAGGGCTGGTATCCAAGATCTATAAAGAACTACTCAAACTCAACACCCAAAAAGAAGATGAACACGTCAAAAAATGGGCAAGAGACATGAAGAGGCACTTCTCTGTAGAAGATATACAAACGGCTAACAGACACATGAAAAATGTTCAGCGTCACTAGCTATCAGGGAAATTCAGATCAAAACCACTCTAAGATACCACCTTACACCAGTCAGAATGGCCAAAATTAACAAGACAGAAAACAACAAGTGTTGGAGAGGCTGCGGAGAAAGGGGAACCCTCTTACACTGTTGGTGGGAATGTAAACTAGTGCAGCTGCTTTGGGAAACAGTGTGGAGATTCCTTAAAAAATTAAAGATAGAGCTACCCTATGACCCTGCAATCGCACTACTGGGCATTTACCCCAAAGATACGGAAGTAGTGAAAAGAAGGGCCATATGCACCCCAATGTTCATCGCAGCAATGGCCACAATAGCCAAACTGTGGAAAGAGCCAAGGTGCCCATCAATAGATGAATGGATAAAGAAGATGTGGTACATATACACAATGGAATACTATGCCTCCATCAGAAAGGATGAATATCCAACTTTTGTAGCAACATGGACTGGACTGGAAGAGATTATGCTGAGTGAAATAAGCCAAGAAGAGAAAGTCAAGTATCGCATGGTTTCACTTACTTGCGGTGCATGAGGGGTAAACTGGAGGACA
>PITA01025218.1:0-24780 GCA_004023965.1 Spilogale gracilis
CAGAGTGAAAGTTTCACTTCTTCCTTGCCAATTTGAGTGCCTTTTATTTCTTTGTGTTGTCTGGATTGTGGTGGCTAGGACTTCCAGTACTATGTTAAGTAACTTGTGAGAGTGGACAGCCCTATCTTTTTCTTGACTGTGGAGAAAGAGCTCTCCATTTTTCCCCACTGACAAAGATATTAGCTGTGGGTTTTTCATGCATGGCCTTTATTATGTTGAGTTGTGTTACCTCTAAATCTATTTTGCTGAGGGTTGTTTTCATGAACGGATGTTGTAGTTTGTCAAAGTACAAATGTATGAAAGTACAAACATGGTTTTTCCATATCTCTTGAGATGATTGTATGGTTCTTATCCTCTTTTTTTTAAATGTGGTGTATCACATTGATTGATTTGTGAATATTGAACCACCCTTGCAAGCAAAGAAAAAGTCCCGTTTGATCATGGATAATCAACCAAACATTTAAAGAAATGTTAATAGCTGTTCCTTTCAAACTATTTTAAAAAATAGAAAAAGGAAGGAAAACTTTGAATTTCATTCTGAGACAAGAATTACCCTGATACAAAAACCAGATAAAGACACCATTAAAAAAGATAGACACCAAAAACAAACAAACAAACAAACAAACAGAACTACAGGCCAATATCTCTGATGAGCATGAATGCAAAAATTCTCAATAAAGTACTAGCAAACCAGATCCAATATACATAGAAAATCATTCACCACAATCATGTGGGGTTTATTCCTGGTTGCACCGGTGGTTCAGTATTCACATATCCTTTGGTTTGATATACCACATTAATAAAAGAAAAGAGTAAGAACCATATCATTTCAATAGATGCAAAAAAAATAAAATAATGACTCAACATAGTAAAAGGCCGTTTCTGAAAAACTCACAGCTAATATCATCCTTATTGGGGAAAAACTGAGTGATTTTGCTCTACAGTCACGAACAAGTCCAGGATGTCCACTCTCACCGTTGTTTAACATAGTACTGGAAGTCTGTTAAAGATTTTAAATTTTATTTAAATTTTATTTAAATTATGTATTATTTATTTAAATTATTTAAAGAATTTAAATTTTTTCTCAGTGATATATAGGATATTCTAAATATGATTATTTAGTAAGAAAAATGTATCATTAATATCTTTTCCTTTTCCTGACTTAATATTCTGTTTTTTTCTTTTTTTTCTTTTGAAACGGGGAGAAAGAAAGCAAGAGAGTGTGCCTGTGTTCAAGTGGGAAGAGGGAGAGAGAGAATCTTAAGCAGGCTCCATGCCCAGAGCTGAGTCTGATGTAGGGCTCAATCTTCAGACCCTGAGATCATGACCTGAGCTGAAATCTAGAGTTGTAGATTTAACTGCCTGAGCCACCTAGGTGTACCCAACTTCATTTTCTTAGTATTATTTATCAGTGAATAGAAATTTTTAATTTTAATTAGGTCCAAAACATCAAATTTTTATGTTTAATACTTTTTAGAAAACATTTTACTGAGCTTGATTTTATGAATATACTGCTTTATATTTCTTCTAGAAGCATTCTTTTTTTATTGTCCATCACAAGATCTATGCTACATTTTCATTTATATATGTGTTTGCAATATATTATTTATCCTGGTTCATATTTTTCCATGATAACCTATTCAATTTTCCAGTGGTGTCTTTGTTGTAAATCAGATTATTGAACATATGCCTGAGATCGTTTCACAATAGTCCTTATTCATATCTGTTTGTACTACTTGCATATATCTCTATATTTGCATCAGTAACATAGTGTGTTTATTACTGTAATTTTTAGTTAATTTCTACATATTTAGTGTAAGTTTACATCATTTGTTTCTTAAGATTGCTTAGCTATTCTAGATGATCACATTTCTATACAAATTTAAAAATCTGATTCAAAACTTTCAGAAATTAGGTCTGTTAGGTGTTTGATTAGGATGTCACTAAAACTGTATTTCATTTTTGGGGAAATGGACTCATTGGCAAAATGATTCTTAAAGACTCAATACAAAGTATATTTCTTCATTAGTGTTTACTTTCCCTAACTGATATTTCTTGTTTTAACTTAGATAATCTTGCACATATTTCAGGATAATTATGACTAAGTATATTATATTGCTTGGTGCTATCATAAACTCTTTTCAAAATTTATAGCCTATTGTTTCTAGTATTCTATAAAGAGACACTTAAAAATGTGTATTGATTTATTAATCAGCAACTTGCTAAGCTCATTTATTATTTTAATATTTTTAAAAGATTATTTTCTTTTGCTAACTATACAATCACATCCTCCATAGATTGAGATTTCCTTCTTACATTATTATGAGTCTCCATGTTGAATTAAATTTTTATCAAAAATGTCCTTTTTGTTCTCTCAATATTTGCTCAACCTTCTGTTTTGTCAAATACTAATATGGTTTTTGGAAGGCTAACATTGTATGGCAACATTTTCTATCCATTTACTTTCAATCTATCCCTGTCCTTATTTAGAATATATTTGTTGTTATATAAATCCAGTCTCTTAGCACTTTCTTTAGCTGGTGTATTCAGTCCCTTTCCATCAAGGTAATTAGTGATAACTTTGCAGGAGGTCTTCTCATCATTATCTTGGAACTTCTTTATCATTTATTAGCAAGTGGTTTATTCATATTTATGAATTCATATTTATGAAAGTGTTATAAGAACTTTGCATATTTGCCTGGGGCATTTTCTCTAGACCAGATGGCAAGAGAGCCAACCCTCAGCCCAAGGGCCTTAAAATATCTAGATGCAAATGGTTTTACTCTGAGACACTAAGCCCCATCATTTGTCCTAGTTGAATTCATACTGTGTAATCAGTTTTGAGGGGCAGAACTTGTCATTTATTTTCTCTTTTGTCCTAGTGAATAAATGTCTGTATGTAAACCATTTTTCCTAAAGGGAATGGCAAAAAAGGAGAAAGTATCAACTGTTCAATATATGGACTTTCAGTGATGCCAGTGATCTCTGCCACATTTCGCCCTCTTGCCCTCTTATTGATCTATATATTCCAATCTAAGTTTCTCCTAGGTAAAAGACTTGAATGCAAATTCATTAATATATGTGTCTTTTCCCAGACTTACTCACTTATTAGGCCTCTGACTGATGAATATCTTTTTTTTGATTTGCATACTTTAAGAGTTTTCTTTCTTTGGCTGTCAAATACTCCTATAACAAATATGTTGAGTACCTTCCATGAACCAGACACTGAAGACATTGAGATAAAATAAACAGCCTCTGACTTCTTGAGCTTCCATTATAATGGAGGGGTTGACAAATTAATAAACAAAGAAATATTTCAAGTTTAAACTATTATATGTATGAAAATATGGGGATGTATGGTGGGTAGTATGAATAAAACTAAAGCCAGTTGAGTGTATAGAGAGCAAAGGTGGGTCCATAGTCATCATAGGAGCTATCTTTTTTTTTTTTTTAAGATTTTATTAATTTATTTGACAGAGAGAAACACAGCTAGAGAGGGAACACAAGAAGAGGGAGTGAGAGAGGGAGAAACAGGTTTCCCGCGGGGCAGGGAGCCCGATGTGGGGCTCGATCCCTGGCCTCTGGGATCATGACCTGAGCCGAAGGCAGTCGCTTAACCAACTGAGCCACCAGGCGCCCCATCATAGGAGCTATCTTAAGGAAATTAATTTTGAACAGAGACTAAAATGAAATAGAGATGTACAAAATGTTATATCCATAAGGATTTAACTGTTGTATCACTCCTTAAGTTACCCATCATTAAAGACCAAGGGCAGTGGAAATATGTCAGAATTCTTGAAAGAGAAAGTCCCTGAAAATAATAATGCTTCTTAATGACATCATGGAATGAATAGGTCTTTTATACCTCTTCTAATATTCAAAGTTATATCTTTTTAGTACTCAGATCAAAAGATTTAGGTAATTTTAGATGTGCTTAAGAAGACAGTTGTATAATTAGTATAACCTAGTGTATTCACCCTTATTTTCCATACTGTCTGATTGAACGTTTTTAAAGTAGTAATCTTGCTGAAGTAAATCTGTTTCTTTATGAATTTTTATTGATGGCTTCCATAGACATTTTAGATATTCCACTGTGCCTCAACATAATTTATTTTACTTATTTTTTATTTTTAAAGATTATTTATTTGACAGAAAGAGAGGGAGTACAATCAGGGGGAGAGAGGCAGGCAAAGAGAGAGGTAACAGGAGACCTCCTTCTGAGCAGAGCCAAGGAAGGGCTCCATTCCGGAACTCTGGGATCATGTCCTGAGCCAGAGGCAAGTGCTTAACTGGCTGAGCCCCCTGTGTGCTCCTCAACATAATTTATTTTAATATAAAGGTATTTTAAGAAATAAATGATTCAGTAATAAAATAACATGAAACATAACATATAAGATAAACTGTAAATCCTGTGCAGAAGTTGCCAACATGTGTATATTGTTTTAAGCATTGGTAATTGGTTTAAAAAAAAAAAGAATTGGTAATTGGCAGTATGGTTGCCCTGTAAAAGAAAGATTTTATGATAGCCCAACTCAGTTTGACTGCAGTTTGATATATTGTTTTTTAGGTCATTATATTCTTACAGAAAGCAATAATTTAAAAATGTTTCCCTCCTTTACCCATTCAGCAGAATTCAATACCATTGCATATTTCATAGACTGTCTCAGAGGCCATTTCAGTCTTTAGTAGTGTTCTCATTCCTGTCTACTTTGTTTTCAAATCTTCAGAGGCAGTGCTTTCAGCCCATAACAAGTAACCTATCATGTCAAATTTTAAAACTTGCCATGCTCTAGTAAAATGTTAATAACATATGTGTTTTGTAATTATGTAAAGTTCACTTGGAATATTCTATTAGTAGCAAACTTCTGAGAGTTTAGGCTAATTGTTTTCAAAAAAATGTCGTGTATTTGTAGATGTATATAATACACCACATTTGTATTTTCTAAAATTAAAATAACCAAGTTAATTTTAATTCTATCCCTCTCAGGTCTAGATGTAATTAGTTGGAATAAACAATGAAAATAATTTTGGTAATATCTATTTTTCAAGAGTGTCAATTATCATTAACCTGCCTTTTTTTTAGATCCTATTATAATAAAAAGTGTTTCAGAAACTATGGGTTTTATAAGTGAATGCGTTTATATGCTAAAAAATAATCTATATGGTGTAACATGGAGATAATTTATGAAAATTAAAATGAAAATAAAACATTAATTCACTAACTTTGAAGGTTAGTAGAGAGGAGAGAGAACCCAACATATTTTACAGTATTAATAAGGCAAATTTTGTGGGTATTAGAGTGAAATTATGAAGAAATGGCAATTCATTTCCACAGAGATAATAAGGATCTTTTAAAAGCTATAGACCCACTGTTGCTCTTTAGATGTGCTTAAGAAGACAGTTGTATAATTTTAGTTTAGGAGGATATGTATGAAGGAGAAAACCATAATTTTGTGCTTGATTTATGACGGACCTAATCCCACTCCTTAGGCCTGAGATCTCAGGTGATTTTTTTTTTTTTAAGATTTTTTATTTATTTGACAAAGAAACACATCCAGAGAGGGAACACAGGCAGGGGGAGTGAGAGAGGGAGAAGCAGGCTTCCCGCTGAGCAGGGAGCCCAATGTGGGACTCGATCCCCGGTCTCTGGGATCATGACCTGAGCTGAAGGCAGTTGCCTAACCAACTGAGCCACCCAGGCACCCCATGAGATCTCACGTGATTTAACAAACAATAAAAGCATGGGTGCTATGACAATGAGAAGAAGGGTAAGGGGATAACTCTTAATTTTTAAAATCAAAGTTTAAATTTAGAATCCCAAAATGGAAAACTAGTACACACTGATATACATAATAAAACTTGTTGAGACAAAGTTTATAACTATAAAAGTATAAACATAAAACTTCAGTAAATACATTTAGTCATACTATTGGCTGCTCTTAAACTAATTGGCAGTTGTGGAACAAAACTCAAGAAAGGCAAAAATTACATGGATATTTTAATTGCTAGTTCTTCATTTGAGATTGCTTTCATATGAGATGACATTAATAAGCAGCAATGGAATTGAAATGCGTGAATGGGATTAAAAAATGTCCTCCAGATATTTAAGAATATGTTCAATAAGTTAGATGAACAGAGTTTACTCAGAATTTTAAAATGAACTAAAATGATGCTTTTAAGAGTTAAGTGCATAGCAATGTTTAAGTACGTAAATAGGATAGATATCAGACAGTAATGATTAATTTCAATATTAAAAGTAATGAATCTGGAGAATTTGAAGTTATGGATATATATAGTTGATATAGATTATGTGAGCAATTGGAAAAATTGAAATATGTAACACAGTTACAGAAATTATGGCATGTACTCCAGAATGCACGGCATTTATCCACATTTCATTTTAGTATGAAAGATCCACTTCTATGATAGACATGCAGGTTTTTTTTTTTTTTTGGTTAAAATTGCACTTCTTTTGGGAAATACTTTTTTTCCTTTAGTTATTGATTGCTTATATGGACTCACAACCAAGTTAGTGGACGCGGGCAGGTGACAAAACTGAAGAATTCTGACTGAGAAGGCAGGAGATGGTCCCTTCCTTATATTTTCCAACATTCTAGATTTACCCCTGAGAAGTGCTGCCCTCTGTATGCTCTTCAAAGTGAAGAAAGCACGTCTATAGTGCAAGGAAATAAATACAAAAGATTAGAGAATCTGAGATCGGTTGGGAGAGGGAGGAACTGATGTGGTTTAACTTTTCAATTTTTTCATTTTGAAAACCGCTCCTACTAGTTCTTTCTTTCTTACAATCAGTAATTCTCTTTTGGTTTAAATTATTTTAAAGTGAGATTCTGGCATTTGTTAAAGAATGAGTACAAATAGTGACTGAAAGAATCGTATCTACATGCCAAGCATGTAACTTGCATGCCAAGCATTAACAAGTCTTTGCTTGTTAATTCTTTCCTTTGCAGTGTTTTCTGACACTATTAGCTTATTTTTATGGTTTCCTGAACACTATAAAGATGTATGATGGTTGTACTTTTGATGGGAGGGAGGAGCCAAATACTCAACAGTTAAAAGACAACTTCTATAAGCAGTCTTTGTTGTAAGATACAGTGTAAATTATCCTTCTAGCATCGATGTCAGTAACTTTGATGTCTTGAGAGAGAGCATCCTCAGATCTCAGGTGATATTTCTGACAAAATAGTGAATATTCTGCTATTCTCTGACTTTGAGAAGCACAAGATAGAGGTGGTAATGTTAATTTACATGTATGAATCAACACTTGTTTTAGGTCAGAAGTATGAGCTGTGTTTATAGTTCTGCATTCATAAAAACTGTCACCTGTTGAATATGAAAGGATTTCTATTATATATTCAAATACATTGCAGATAGTCATTGAGAACCTGCTGTGTTTCAAGCACTGTCCAAAGCACCGGAGAGAGAAAAATCAGATCTAATAACTTTCTTTGATGAACCGTTAGTTGAGGGGAGGAGAAAGAAAGGTGCAGAGGTGCCTGGGTGGCTCAGTGGGTTAAAGCCTCTGCCTTCAGCTCAGGTCATGATCTCAGGGTCCTGGAATTGAGGCCCACACTGGGCTCTCTGCTCAGCAGGATGCTATTTCCTCCTCTCTCTCTGCCTGCTTACTTGTGATATCTCTCTCTCTCTCTCTCTCTCTCTCTCTCTCTCTCTCTGTCAAATAAATAAGTAAAATCTTTAAAAAAGGTGCAGAGGTAATGATTATTTAATGTCATAATTTTCCCAGTAAAATACAAATTGACTGCTCTATGGAGAGAGACAGAGAAGGTAGGGGAAGGAGTGAGGAGGGAGGGAGAGAGAGAGAAAAAGGGAGAGAGACAGACCATATCTATGCATTTGTGCACAAACCTAGCAGGGTATTTGTGTCCAATGGCTAAAGGAATGGCAAATGAAGCAGATTCTCCTTTGATCTCCCAAGGTGGGTACACACTCCCTGTCTTTTTAGGTCAATTTTCTAATTATCCACACTTTTGAATTAAAAGAGCATGGTCTATAGAGTCAGAAGTAAATGGGTTTAAATGTCATCTTTACCACTTATTATAGTAAAAGTTACTTGACTTTTCCAAGACTTAGTTTTCTCATCTCTAGTATGGGCATAAGTAGTTTTACCACAAAGCTATAGAAGATTAGACTTCAGTGCCTGTTATTTGTATGAGATCTTTCCTGTATATAGATGAAAAAAAATTATGAAATGCACAGCCACATAAATCATATAAACTTTAGGTCCCATAAAACCTGGATCTTCAGGTCTCTAATATAATTATTATGTTTAATAAACAAATGTGGGCAAAGTAAATTGCATTTACTCTGTGGCTTAAATAGAAAATGTAGGAAATGATTCTAGTACAGGACTTGATAAACAGTAGTTAATAGTAACATAGTCTCACCTCCATTTTAAGGTAGATATACTCCTCAGTGGTTATAAATATCTATCAGTGGGTATTGAAAACAGGAGATAAATGTGTTTTGTGAAGCTGTCTAGACAAATGAGTTAAAATAATTAATCTTAATTGTTAAGGCTCTCCCTCACAGAGAGATAATTGGACTCAGTCCTTTTCTGACCTTGTATGAAACATGCTCCATAACAAAATTTATCTTGTTGCTCAGCATCTCTGAAAACACTCTTGATGCCAGCTCTCTCACTCACTATTAGCCTCATGTCAGTTGTAAATTGTCTTCCAAACACACCTTTCCTTGTGTTTATGAAGTATTCTGCTAGCCTTAGAATATGGTACACTTAAACTGTGGTGTGACATAACAAATAATGCTCATAAAATTTCAGGTGGTTTGCAATTTTATGCATCTGGTACAAATGCTTCAAAAACACAAAAGAACATGCTCAGCAAATCTTGTCCTTGGAAACCAGAATTATGTGCTTTGCTGAATAGAGAAGTAAATTATGCCATCGTTGTAAAGTACCTTTAGTATTAATTCAAACACTATGCATTTTCCTCATATTTTTATTTACATATTTTAGATTTCTACAACATCTATGTGTTAAATTGAGATAATGTCTCTGCTTTTCATCTATACCCTGGGCAAGGAACAGATACACATTACTCAATTTTGAATGCCAAAATCTGCATTCTCTACCTTGTAGATCCTGTTACTTTTCCAAAATTGCTTTCTTATTACTTGGTTCCCCTCAGGTTCAACCAAACAACAAAAATTTTGATTCTCATTTAGAGATGGATCAGAAACTATTACAGTTAAGCTTATCAGAAACAAATGTGGGCAAAGACTATCACTTAAAAGTGGCTAGGACAATTGCATGTATCAAATTTAAGGACTTACTACTAGTAGTTTGTTGATAATGATTTTGGTTGCTGGTATTTCACTGATTTGAGGTTACAGCTGGAAAAGCATGTTCCTTAAGAGATCAGATGCAAAAGCTGAGTCAGACACAGTGATGGAATTAGAACTACTGGTTGCTCTTTTGGAGTGATGAGAAATTCCCTAGTGAGGAAATAGATACTGGTAGTAAGAGATCAGTCTGCTCTTGAACTGGCTAGGTTCATATTTCTGGCATGTAGACACAGAGAGTCATGGTCATTTTAGGGAGTTCTTGCCAATGGGAAAGAATGGAAGTGATATGTACCACACTGGATCTTGCCTATGAAAAGCTTATATGTATGATACTCCAACTTTTTCCCTTTCTGCTAGCTGGATAGATGGAGACCTAAAAAGAGCTAGGAAGTTGTACCATATTGCAGGTGGCACAGACTCCATCATCCTGAGACCCCAGATAACTCTACAGAGCATAATCCTCTGCGTGTCCCTCATGAAAAACAACAGTTTGGGAAGTTTGTGGATATGAGTTAGCAATGAAACCACTTGTTCATAGTGGTGGTTATGACAGCAAGCAGAATTATGGTGGTTATTGAGTTTGGTGGTTATGACAGCAGCTAGAATTATGCTCACAAATACACCGTTTTGCTTGTTTGTTTTATTATTGAAATATTTTTCATGGTAGGATTTCAGAACTGCATAGCATTAAACTAAAATCCTAACAGTATTATTTACTGCCTGTAATGTGTGCAAAAATTAATAATTCTGTGGTGCCTGCATGGCTCAGTCGGTTAAGTATTTTCCTTAGACTCAGGTCATGATCCCGGGGTCCAGGATGGAGTCGTGCATTGGGATCCCTCTGGTTCTCCCTCTACTCTTTCCCCCAACTCGTGTTCCCTTTCCTTCTCTCTCTAAAAAATAAATTAAAAATATCTTAAAAATTCGTAACTCTTACATTGTCATTAAGAGTATGCTATGTTGGGGGAAAATCAGCCTTTGAAATAAGACAGATTTAGTTGGATTTAAATCCCAACTTACATTATTATTGAATAATTGCTGCAGTGATGCTTAATGTAACAGCCTCTGTAAACTTGTAAAAGGCTGTTATGAGGATAAACATGATACATCTGAAGCCTAGGTCAAATAAATGTACCAAAAAATGTTAATTATTCCAGCTGTCATTTTTTGCACAGCGATTAATTTGCTAGGGATATACTGAAGTAGGCAGACCCAACATGCTTACTAAAATATAATGATATATATGATATAAAGAGATATGCACAAATGGAATAAAAACTGAAAATATAATCATTAATTAACCCACAGTAAGAGTTAAAGAATATTTCACATAAAAGATGATGGTAGAGATGGCTTGTGTGACGCTTATGATCATAACAGGCAATAAAGGAGAAAAAGTACTTCTATAGTTTTTCTAAGAATTTTTAAAATAGTTATCTCATTTGTTTTTATAATACCCTGCCACTTGAAGACATAAAACCAAGACAAATCAATATAGTAATTTAGCACACCTGTGCATATTAAAAATTTCCATCTTAAGGTGAAAGTTCAGTTCTAAGTCAAATTAAAGCATTCCTATCATATACAGTTTTTGGGTTTGCAGCCTGCTAAAGGAAGCATCCCAGAGGCAAATTGCCCTCCCAGTGATTAGAAAATGAAATGCAACTTTTAATCTTTAATTTTCCCACACCACTGCTCATGTTAATGTTCTGTTTAGGCATTCCTGCTGAGCCATATCAGTGCACAAACACCCTGAAAAATCCCAGGTTGACAATTAATCATTGGAAAAGAGTCAGCTTAAGGAGAGAAAAAGGGACAGCTTTAATAGTGGGAGATTAAAGGGTGCCATAATCAACCATATTTTTCTTAAATTGATTTCTTAATGTAGCATGACCTGACTTAATATTTAAAAAAATAATCAAACAACCATTTATGGAGATAGGTTCATAGGATTCTGATATTTAAATTTCTAGTTATAAAAGAAATGTAGGGATTTTTTTTAAAGGCAATTATTCTAAACAGTAATCTGATCAACGAAAGAAAAGTACCATGTACATTTTAGAGTTTAATTTGTTTTAGAAGTTTTAGTATACTGTTATCATATATAATCATGAAAAGTTAGAGAAATTGGCTATGAATATGTGAATAAGTTTGGAGGAAACATTATTTTGGAATTATATTTTGTAGGCTTCATTTAAAAGAAGAATGAAAACAAAATACTGCTATTAAAAGAGTAAATGTATTTAAACAACGAAAGAATCCCTGACATGAGCACTTAACCAGTGATCAAAAATTTAAGAGCCAGTAGAGTGGTAAGAGATTATCTCTTTTAACCCTCTCCTACAATTTTGAGGACCAGAAACAATTCAAATGTGTCAGAACTCATGTCAACATAAAGGAAGCACAATAGAGAATAATGAAAAAATAAATTACTTTTCATATTCTTACTTAATATGATAATTTGTTCAAAGCAACGATAGCGACAATGTATTAGGTAATTCATATGGATAAGTGAAAAGAATTGTGGAAATGGATGGAATGGGATGAAAGAATTAGGATTATTCTTTTATGAGTTAAATACATTAACCATGAAATAATACAGTGTTATGTAAAAGTGGACTTAGTTTAGTTGTAAATGTATATTGCAAACTGAAAGTAACAACTAATTTTTTTTTTTTTAAGAAGGGCAATTTATATGCTAGGAGAAGAGAGAATATAAAACCAAATGAATGCTTATTTAAAATCAGAAGGCAGAAAAAAGAAGGGAAGTTTTAAAAAAGAGAGAAAGAACAAGTACAACAAATAGAAAACAGTTCTAAACATGGTAACTTTTAGTTCAACCTTATCAATAATGACTCAATAGAAAAGGACAAAATATAACAAATACAGAGATTGTCAGTACATTTTAAAAAAGACTCAACTATATGTTGTCTAGAAGAAACCCATATATATAAAGACACTGAGGGGCTCCTGGGTGGCTCAGTTGGTTAAGCGACTGCCTTCAGGTCAGGTCATGAACCTGGAGACCCGGGATCGAGCCCCACATCGGGCTCCCTGCTCTGCAGGAAGCCTGCTTCTCCCTCTCTCACTCCCTCTGTTTGGGTTCCCTCTCTCACTGTGTTTCACTCTGTCAAATAAATAAATAAATAAATAATCTTAAAAAAAATAAAGACACTGATAAATTAAAAGTAAATGGATAGAGAAAAATACACCATGATAACACTAATCAAAAGAAAGATGGAGTAACCATATTAATTTCCAACAAAGCATATTTTAAAGCACAGAAAATTATCAGGAATGGGAGAAGCATTACATAATGAAAACAGGAGTGAATTCAACAATGTATATTAATGTGTATGTGCCCAATAGCAGAGAATCGACATGCATGAGGTGAAAACTGATGGAACTGCAAGAAGAAATAGATTAATCTATGATTATATTTGGAGATTTCAAACTCCCTGCCCCCAATCCAACATGAATGGATTTAGTAGGTAGAAAAGTAGTAAGGACATAGCTGAATAGAATAGCCCAATCAGTCAATTGGAGCAAATTGATATTTATAGAATATATCATCTAACAATAGAACTACTTTTTCCCCAAGTTCACATGGAAGATTCACCAAGATAGAATATGTTCTGGGCCATAAAACATGCACATAAAAATTTAAGAGAAGAGAAGTAATTCAGGGTATACACTCAGACCACAACAAAACTAAATTCTTAAAATTTAAATTTAAACTCTTTAAACTAAAATTCAATAACAGAGCTAAATTTGTAAAATTCCAAAGTACTTGGAGACTAAGCAGCACACATCTAAATATGACATGTGTCAAAGAAGTCATCTCAAGACAAAATGTAAAAATATTCTGAACTAAATGAAAACAAAAAACTTACTAAAAGTTGTGAGACAGAAGGAAATTTATAGTATTGCATGGACTTACTAAAAAAGAAGAAACATCTAAAAATAAGCTTCCATCCAAGGAAACTAGAGAAGGAAGGGCAATATAATTTTAACACAAGGAGAAGAAAATATATAATAATTAGAGCAGAAGTCAATGAAATTGAAAATAAGAAACCAGAAGAGGAAATCAATGTCACAAAAAGCTGGTTCCTTGGAAAAATCAGTAACTTTGTCCACAAATTTGATAACCTAGATAAAATATAAATTCCTTTGAAAATACAAAGTATCATACAGAAAGAGACATAAAAATAGGCATATCTCTATTAGTGAAATACATAGAATCTTTAAAATATTCAGTATAATTAACATACTGTATTAGGTTCAGGTATAAAAGATAGTGATTATATACTTCCATACATTATTCAGTGCTCATCACAATAAGTATACTTTTTTAAAAAAATAAGTGTATTATTAATCCCTTTCACCTTTTTCACACATCTCCACACCCACCTTCTTTCTGGAAAGTGCTAGGTTGTTTTCTATACTTAGTAGTTTGTTTTATTGTTTGTCTTTTTTGTGTGTGTTCATCTGTTTTATTTCTTAAATTCCACATATGAGTGAAATCATATGGCATTTGTGTCTAATGGGTTTATGTCACTGAGCATTATACCTTCTAGAGCCACCCTTATGGTTGCAAATGACAAGATTTTATGGTTTTTTTATGACCAATGTTTCATTATATACATATATACACACCACATCTTTATTCATCCCTAAATGGACACTTGGGTTGCTTTCATATTTTGGCTATTATAAATAATGCTGCAATAAACATAATGGTGCATATCTTCTCAAATTAGTATTTTGTATTATATGGGTCAATATGCAGTAATGGAATTACTAGATTATGTGGTTATTCTATTTTTAACTAGTTTGAGGAAACTCCATACTGTTCTCCATAGTGGCTGCACCAAATTGCATTCCCACCATAGGTGCATGGGCATGGAGTGGTGGGGTGGGGCTGGGTTATTTTCCTCCACATTCTCATCAAGACTTGTTCCTTCTTGTGTTTTATATTTTAGCCATTAGACAGATGTGAGGTGATACCTTGTTTGGGTTTTAATTTGCATTTCCCTAATGATCAATGATGTTGAGGATCTTTGTGTGTTTTACTGGTCACCTGTATGTCTACTTTGGAGCTATGTCTGTTCATGTCTTCTGTCCATTTTTAGCTGGGATATTTGGTTTTACTTTTTTCTTTTTCCTTTTTTTCTAATTAAGTTTTTTATTTGTATCAACAATTACAGCACTAGATTGGAAGTTTGGTTTTATGGACATTATATCTACCAAGTCTATTTAGTTATTTATTTTTAACATATACCGTATTTGTTTCAGAGGTACAGGTCTGTGAATCATCAGCCTTACACAGTTCACAGCACTCAACATAGCACATACCCTCCCCAATGTCCATAAAACAGCCACCCCAACCCCCCAGCAACCCTCAGTTTGTTTCCTGAGATTAAGAGTCTCTTATTTTACTCCCTCCCTGGTCTCATCTAGTTTCATTTTTCCCTCCCTATGCCCCACAACCCCCCGGCCCTGCCTCTCAAATGACTTATTTTGCTCAGCATAATACCCTCCAGTTCTATCCACATCAGTGCAAATGGCAGGATTTTGTTCTTTTTGATGGATGCATAGTATTCCATTGTATATATATATATACTACATTTTCTTTATCCATTTATCTTTTGATGGACCTCTAGGTTATTTCCATAGTTTGGCTATTGTGGACATTGCTGCTGTAAACATTTGGATGCATGTGCCCATTCTGATCACTACATTTGTATCTTTGGGGTAAATACCCAGTAGTGCTATTGCTGGGTTGTAGGGTAGTTCTATTTTCAACTTTTTGAGGAATCTCCATACTGTTTTCCAGAGTGGTTGCACCAGCTTGCATTCCTACCAACAGTGTAGGAGGGTTCTCCATTCCCTGTATCCTTGCCAACATCTGTCATTTCCTGCCTTATTAATTTTAGCCATTCTGACTGGTGTAAGGTGGTATCTCATTGTGGTTTTGATTTGTATTTCCATGATGCTGAGGGATGCTGAGCAGTTTTTCATGTGTTTGTTGGCCATTTGGATGTCTTCTCTGGAGAAATGTCTGTTCATGTCTTCTGCCCATTTCTTGATTGGATAATTTGTTCTTGGGGTGTTGAGTTTGATAAGCTCCTTATAGAGAGTTTATAAGCTCTTTATAGACTTTGGATACTAGCCCCTTATCTGATATGTCATTTTCCAATATCTTCTTCCATTCTGTCAGTTGTCTTTTGGCTTAGTTGACTGTTTCCTTTCCTTGCAAAAAATTTTTATCTTGGTGAAGTCCCAATAGTTCATTTTTGTCTTCACTTCCCTTGCCTTTGGCAATACTTCTAGGAAGAAGTTGCTGTGACTGAGGTCGAAGAGGTTGCTGCATGTGTTCTCCTCAAGGATTTTGATGGATTCCTGTCTCATACTGAGATATTTCATCCATTTTGAGTCTATTTTTGTGTGTGTGGTATAAGGAAATGGTCCCGTTTCATTCTTGTGCTTGTGGCTGTCCAATTTTCACACCACCATATGTTGAAGAGACTGTCTTTTTTCCATTGAACATTATTTCCTGCTTTGTCGAAGATGAGTTGACCATAGAATTGAGGGTCCATTTCTGGACTCTATATTCTGTTCCTTTGGTCTATGTGTATGTTTTTGTGCCAGTACCATACTGTCTTGATGTTTATAGTTTTGTAATAGAGCTTGGAGTTAAACTGTGATGCCGCCAATGTTGGTTTTCTTTTTCAACATTCCTCTGGCTATTTGGGGTCTTTTCTGTTTCCATATAAATTTTAGGATTATTTGTTCCATTTCTTGGAGAAAAATTGATAGTATTTTGATAGGGATTGCATTAAATTATAGATTACTTTAGGTAGCATTGACATTTTCACGATATTTGTTCTTCTAATCCATGAGCATAGAATGTTTTTCCATTTCTTTATGTCTTCCTCAAATTCTTTCATGAGTATAGTTTTCTGATTACAGATTCTTTGCCTCTTTGGTTAGGTTTATTCATAGGTATCTTATAATTTGGGGTGCAATTGTAAATGGGATCTACTACTTAATTTCTCTTTCTTCTGTCTTGCTGTTGGTGTGTAGAAATGCAACTGATTTCTATGCATTGATTTTATATGCTGACACTTACTGAATTCCTATATGAGTTCTAGCAGTTTTGGAGTGAAGTCTTTTGGGTTTTCCACATAAAGTATCATATCATCTGCAAAGAGTGAGAGTTTGACTTCTTTTTTGGTGATTTGGATGCCTTTTATTTCTTTATGTTGTCTGATTGCTGACGTGAGTACTTCTAGTGTTGCTTTCTCCGCAACACTGGTGTGGGGCAAGGATAACTGGACCAGCCTGTTATCCTCTGGGGGATGAGTGAGATGATAAGTGTCGACAGCCCAGCCACCCCCTTGAACCCGGGAAAGAAACCACACCAAGCCAGGAGTTGAGTCAGCCGTGAAGGTGCACCAATCTCAGCTTTATTGTATCAGAGACACAGTTATATAGAGAGGAAAGGAGGGAGTAAAGAAAGTAGCAGGGACTCATTACGTGGCTATCACTAAGGCCTTAGGCAGATTTCAGGCCGGACTGCTGGGTGGGGCTAAGTTCACCAGTCTGCGCGTGGGCTAAGAGCCAGAGCGCGGGAAGATTCAGCTAAATCACGTACGCAGAAGTATTCCGGAGAAGCCCAAGAGGCCATCCCAGCTGACTTCCGCTAATGGCCGCAAACTAACGGGTGCCAGGAGGTCCCAACATTCTAGTACTGTGTTGAGTGGTGATAGTGGAAGCCCTGCTGTGTTCCTGACCTTCAAGGAAAGCGGTCAGTTTTTCCACATTGAGAATGATATTCGCTGTGGGTTTTTCATAGGTAGCTTTTATGATATTGAGGTATGTGCCCTCTGTCCCTACATTGTGAAGAGTTTTGATCAAGAAAGGATGTCTTTCTTGACAAGAAACTTTGTCAAATGCTTTCTCATCATCTATTGAGAGTATCATATGGTTCTTGTTCTTTCTTTTATTGATGTACTGTATCATACTGATTGATTTGTGGATATTGAACCAACCTTGAAGCGCAGGAATAAATTTCACCTGGTCATGGTGAATAATCTTTTTAAGGTACTGTGGATCCTATTGGCTAGTATTTTTATGAGAATTTTTGCATCCATGTTCATCAAGGATATTGTCAGCAGTTCTCCTTTTTGATGGGGTCTTTGTCTGGTTTTGGGATCAAGGTAATGTGGGCCTCCTAAAATGAGTTTTCAAGTTTTCCTTCCATTTCAGTTTTGTTGTTGTTGTTTTTGTTGTTGTTTTGTTTTTGTTTTTGTTTTAAGAGCAGTTTCAGGAGAATAGGTATTAATTTTTCTTTAAATGTTTGGTAGCATTTCCCTGGGAAGCTGTCTGGCCCTGGGCTCTTGTTTGTTGGGAGATTTTTGATGACTGCTTCAGTCTCCTTTCTGGTTATGTGTCTGTTCAGATTTTCTATTTCTTCTGGATTCTGTTTTGCTAGTTTATACATCTCTAAGAATATATCCATTTCTTCCAGATTATCAGATTTGCTGGTGTATAGTTGCTCATAATATGTTCTTATAATTGTTTGTATTTCTTTGGTGTTGGTTGTGATCTTCCTATTTCATTCATGATTTAATAATTTGGGTCCTTTCCCCTTTCTTTTTGTTAAGTCTGGCCAGAGGTTTATCAATCTTGTTCATTCTTTCAAAGAACCTGCTTCTAGTTTCATTGATTTGTTCTACTGTTCTTTTGGTTTCTATTTTATTGATTTCTGCTCTAATCTTTATTTCTCTTTCCTGATGGGTTTAGGCTTTCTTTGGTGTTCTTTCTCCAGGTCCTTTAGTTGCAGGGTTAGGTTTTGTATTTGAGATTTTTTTTGGTTCTTGAGAAAAACTTGTATTGCTATATACTTTCCTCTCAGGACTACCTTTGCTGTGTCCCAAAGATTTTTGAACAGTTGTGATTTCATTTTCATTTGTTTCCATGAATTTTTTAATTCTTCTTTAATTTCCTGGTTGACCCATTCACTCTTTAGTAGAACACTCTTTAGACTCCATGTATTTGAGTTCTTTCCAACTTTCCTCTTGTGGTTAAGTTCAAATTTCAAAACACTGTGGTCTGAAAATATGCAAGGAATGATCCCAGTCTTCTGTTTCCAGTGAGACCTGGTTTGTGACCCAGGAAGGACACTATATCATACATAAAGTGTTTGTCTGGCAAGAAGATCTAATAGTTTTAAATATCTATGCCCCTAACATTGGAGCAGCCAATTATATAAACCAGTTAATAACTAAATTTCAAAGAAACACATCAGTAATATAATAATAGTAGAGGACTTTAACACCCCCCTCACTGAAACAAACAGATCATCTAAGCAAAAGATCAATACAGAAGTAAAGGCTTTAAATGACACACTGGACCAGATAGACATCACAGATATATTTAGAACATTCCATCCCCAAAACAACAGAATATACATTCTTCTCTAGTGCCCATGGAACATTAGCCAGGTGTTATTTTTAGTTGTAGTCATTGAGTTCTTCATCTCTGATTGCTTCTTTTAATGTTTTTTATCTCTTTGTTGAGGGTCTCATTGAGGTCTTCCACTCTTTCCTCAAATCCAGGATCTTTACGAACATTACTTAAAATGCTATATCAGGCCTATTACTTATTTCTGCTTTATTTGGCTCTCTTGCTGTGATTTTATCCTGCTCTTTCATTTGGGACAGTCTTCCTCATTTTTTCTTACTTTCTGTGTCTGTTTCTATGTGTCAGGAATGTCAGTTATACCTCCTATTCTTGGAAGTAGTGGCTATAAGAAGAAAAGTTTCTGTGGTGTCCCGCAGGGAAATGTCCACTCTTTGCCAGAAACTGGTGCTTCAGGAGTGTCATGGAGGTGTGTTGTGTGTTCCCTGTTATTGTGATTGAGCCATGTTTGCCTGCAGTCCGATTGTCTGAAATGGCTCTATTTGCAATGTATGGGCAGAATTTAGTTTCTGCATTGTTAATGGGCTAGTTTGGGGTAGTCACGAACTTGAGTTGGGTTAGGCCAGATGTTTGCCAGAGCTGTGGTAACACTGAACTTCAGCGTGCTCTCCACATGTTGGCCCCTTTCACTGGTGGGGTGGACCTGTAGTCAGACCTGATTTCTTCCCCCAGTTCACTGGTAGGGCCACTGCTGGGCTGGTATGTGTGGCTATATTCCCATCTCCCTAGGGCAGGAGCCACCCTGGGGATGGTACTGGACCCTGTCAGGGCTTCTTGCATACTACCTCACTTGCAGCACTGCTTTGGATGGACTGCTGTCCAGGATGGCTGGTTCCACATGAGAATTGAGGTGGTGGGTGGTTTCACTGTTAGCAAGTTATATGGACGGTGTTTGTGCTACAGTGGTTCCCACATGTGTCTGTATATTTAGGCTAGGAGGTAGTTTGGGGAGTAGTGCCTGCTAGCTCTTTTGTTCTTGGAGAAGCCTCCCAAAGGTCCCTGTCCTCCTGCATAAGCCTGAGACTAGTAAACAAATCCTCCTCTAGTATACCCCTGGCATTTTTTTTTTTTTCAAACTGCTGCTTCTATGCTGTATCTGGACGGTTATGCTGTCTCTTCAAGGGTGGAGACTCAGTTGCCTATTGCCCTCTGGCTCTCCCAGATTAGTGCCTGCTGATTTTTTTTAAAGTTCCAGGCATTAAGACTGACTGATTATAAGAACTAGCCAAAGTAACTCCCCTCTGATATTCAAAGAAAACTGTTATAGGAATTAGTCTACCCAGTTTGAGTGCTAGGTACTAGGGTACCCAGTGTGGAGTCAGTCTCTGCCTTTCCTCCTGTGGACAAGCCCACTGGTAAGTTTTGCTCCCAGCCATGTATCTGTTCTTCTTGCCCTTTTTGATGTGGTCCCTTCTCTACATTTAGCTGTGGAGAATCTGTTCTGCCAGTCTTTGGGTAATTTTTTGGCTCATTCACACCAGTGTGGATGTTATGTAGGTGTATATGCAGGGTGAAATGAACATAGGCTCCTCCTACTCCACCATCTTCCCTGGCAGTTCTAAAATTGGTAGAAATTAATAAAATTGACAATGAAGACTTCCAAAAAATTAATCATGATTCCCAAATGGTTTCTACCAAATATTTGAGGATGAAATTATTCCCATCCTCTATAATCTCTTTCAGTAAATAGAAGCACAGAAAATACTTTCTAACTCATTCTATGTGGCCATAATTACACTAATTCCAAAATAAGATAAAAGTATTATAGGAGAGAAAAGCTACCAACAACCTATCTCACAAATATAAATGTAAAAATCCTTAATAAAATATAAGTAAATCAAACCCAAAAATGTTTAAAAAGTGTTAAACACCACAGCCAATTGGGATTTATTCCATGTATGCAAGGATGAGTCAACATTCAAAATTCAGTTAATGTATTTTACCACATGAACAGGTTAGAGAAGAAACATCATATTATTACCTTAATAAATTTAGGGAAAGTAAAATTGACAAAACCCCAACATTCATTCATTATAAAACTCTCAGCAAATTAGAAATAGAGGGTGACTTCCTTAACTTCATAAAGAACATCTACAAATAATTTTTAATTAATTTTATAGGTAATGTGTTGAAACTAGATACTTTCCCCTTCAACATCAGAAATAAGGCAAAATACCTACTCATACTACTCTATTCAACATTGTCCCAGAAATCCTAGCTAATGTAAGAGGGAAAGAAAAGGTATTCAGTGGGCACCTGGGTGGCTCAGTTAAGTAGATGGTTAAGTAGATGCCTTCAGCTCAGGTCATGGTCCCCGGGTCCTGGGATCAAGCCCCATATCAGGATCCCTGCTCAGTGGGAGAGCCTTCTTCTCCCTCTTCCTCTCCCTCTGCCTGCCACTCCTCATGCTTGTGCTTTCTCTCCCTCTCTCTCTGTCAAATAATAAATAAAATCTTGAAAAAAAAAAGATATTCAGATTGAGAGGAAAAAAGTGGTTTTTGTTTGTAAACGAGATGACTATCTATGTAAAAACTCCCAAAGAATGAACAAACAACAAAAAGCTCCTGAAACAAAGAATTATAATAAAGTTACAGTTTTTACAGTTAACATATAAAAGTCAATTTCTTTCTTCTATACCAGCAACAAACAAATAGGACTGGAAATTAAAAACACCAAAAAAGAGTGAAATACTTAGGCATAAGTGTAAGAAAATATGTGTAGTATATGTATGCATAAAACTACAACACACCAATGAAAAAATTAAATAGGTATGCAAAACAGAATGAAACTAAGAGACTCAATTTTTTTTTTTTTAAGATTTTTATTTATTTGATAGAAACACAGCCAGAGAGGGAACACAAGCAGGGGGAGTGAGAGAGGGAGAAGCAGGCTTCCAGCCCGCCAAGCAGGGAGCCCGATGTGGGACTCCATCTCGGGTTTCCGGGATCATGACCTGAGCTGAAGGCAGTCGCTTAACCAACTGAGCGACCCAGGCGCCCGAGACTCAGTATTTTTAAGGTGTCTGCTCTTCCCAGTTTAATCTGTAATTGAACTCAGTCCTGATAAAAGGCCCAGGAAGTTATTTTATTAATGCTGATATTAAGAAGCTAGTCTGAAGAGGCTACATACTGTATGATTCCAATCATAAAATGTTTTAGAAAAGGTAAAGCTAAATAGACAATAAGAGATCAGTGATTGCTATGGGCTTGAGAGAGGGGAAAGCATTGGATTTTTAAATAATTGAGGGCCTTTACAATGGTTTAACTGTTCTGAATGATAATGTAGTATTGCATCTCTCAAAATAGAGAATTGGGGGCGCCTGGGTGGCTCAGTTGTTTAAGTGACTGCCTTCAGCTCAGGTCACGATCCCAGACACCCGGGATCAAGCCCCACATCGGGCTCCCTGCTGGGGGGAAGCCTGCTTCTCCCTCTCTCACTCCCCCTGCTTGTGTTCCCTCTCTGGCTGTGTTTCTCTCTGTCAAATAAATAAAATCTTTAAAAAAAACAACAAAAACAGAACTGTACAGCACAAAAGTGAGCATTAATGTAAACTAGGCACTTCACTTAATACTAATGTATCAACATTGATTCATTAATTATAACAAGTGAATTATACTAATGAGAGATGGTAATAATAGAAGAAACTGCACTCAAGTGGGATCAGGGTGGGAAATATATAAGGAACTCTACTAACCAGTTTTTTTTTAAATATAAAATTATACTAAAAACGAAAGTCAATTATCTTTAAAATTAGAGTAACAAATTTTGGGAATCCTATTTTGTCAGCTTAAATCAAAAAGAAAATAAAAGTATAACACATTGCTACTAAGGAGAAAATCTATTTAAAGGATGAAAGAAATCACTGCCTGGAGAACTTGACAAGAAGTTAAAGAATTTAAAAATAGGTAGAGATGTCAGAGATTATCTGTTTATTCTTCATTCTCATTTTAGAAGTGAGGAAACAAATTCCTATTTTTTACTGCCATAAAAGAGGCCCTATTTAAGGAAGAAAAGTGAGGATGACTTCGCCATGAAAGAGACCCTAAAATGACAATTTTATGATGGCTACAAAATTGGTTCTGAATTTTACTAAAAATCATGATGTGTTTACCTTCTCTGAAGTATTTCCAACAATGTAGGAGGCCTCCTTCACATGTTTTCTCAAGGGCAAAAGAATAAGTACTGGCCTTTTATTAAGAACTGCCTCTTGTGCCCCATGTTCATATTTCTTTCCCACTTCTATTTGAACAGGACTTCTATATCTACTGCTAACTCTTAGAGTAAAAGATGTCTTCCTTAAATTATCCTAGAGGATATGCTGGGGTTAATTGTAGAAGTTTTTAAAAAATTTTTTCACCTCTAAGTTAGAAATAGTTATACATTTAATATAGTTGCTTTGAGGATCTATTAAGATAATGCAGGTATATTCCCAGACTCAGTCATGTGTCATATTCTAGTAACTTTTATTGAGCACATAGCATGCACTTGAATCTGTCCATTTAACCTCACAATCATCTGTGGTGTAACTATTATTTTTATAACTATTTCTTAATGGTTATAAAGTAGTTATTTTTATAATTATTTAGTAATGAGGAAATTGAGGCTGAGATCAAGCAACTTGCTCAAAATTATTTAGCTGGTGAAGAAACTGAGATCCCAAACCAGTTGGATTTGGTCTTTTTTACTATGTGTGTCTTTAATAAATATTTTTATTCCTCAAGTTCTATGCTATTTGAAGCCTTGATATCACCATTGTAAATGAAAATAATATCTGGCCTTTTTTGTTATCTTTTTCTGTATGATGGTTGAGAAGATCCACACAATCATAATTTCAGAGTAAAACTAAGGAACACATTTGTTATTAATAATTAATGGTATCTCCATATTTGTTATACATCTTTATTATCTGTAATAAGTAACCAAACAGTGTTAACACGTAGAAGTTAGTATTCAAAAGTTGCAAAAATTCCATTTTTGATCTTAATTTACCATCATTCCAAATAAGGTAGAATAGATTTTGTTCTGATAAAATTAAAAACAGATTTCCCAAACTAAACTGTATATTATCTAAGTTTGTGTCCTTTTCATCTTTGAAAAACATGATTTAATGTAGACATGGAAGAAATGAGGTAGAATTATTTGTTGTATGGCTCTAGGAATCCTAATTCTTAATTCTTTGCCCCATTACCCATTGTGTAAGTGCAAAATATTAGTTCCTTTCTCCTTTGAATTTTAATCCTGCTGTTTATATGTAAAGTAAGAGTTTCCTAGCCTTGCCTTAGTCCTTTTGGCTGCTATAACAGAAAAACCATACTGGATAGCTTATAAACAACAACAACTGGGAGTGAGAGAAACCTAAGAGACTCAATCTCAAGAAACAGACTGAGGGTTGCTGGCCATTGTGGGGGGGCGTGGATAGGGTTGCTGGATTATGGAAAAAACAAACAACAACTGGATTGTCTTTTGATAGATTCAACAGTTCTGTACATTTCTCAGTGTTCGTCAGGATAAGTGTACTCTTAACTCCCTGTATCTATTTTCCCCATACCCCCACATATCTCTCATCTGGCAGCCTGTTTATTTTCTCTATTTTTAAGAGTCTTTTTTTAAATTTTATTTATTTTCAGTGTTCCAAGATTCATTGTTTATGCTCCACACCCAGTGCTCCATGCAATACATACCCTCAATACCCACCACCAGACTCTCCCCTCCAAGACCCTCAGTTTGTTTCTGAGTCCAAAGTCTCTTATGTTTCATCTTTCTCCCCAATTTACCCTACTTCCCATTTCTTTTCCTTCTCCTACTGTCCTCTATATTACTCCTTATGCACCACAAGTACTTTCTCTACTTGGCTTATTCACTCAGCATAATCTCTTCCAATCCAGTCCATGTTGCTACAAAAGTTGGATATTCATCCTTTCTGATGGAGGTGTCATATTCCATTATATATAT
>PITA01025219.1:0-23883 GCA_004023965.1 Spilogale gracilis
GAAGGTTGGTTGCTGTCCTCACAAAGCTAACCAGTTTCTTCCAGTTAATCACTGTCCACATGCATAGCCCCAGGTTGAATGATGAAGAAAATTTACCCTAAAAACTCTTAAAAGACTAATGACTAACCTATCTGTGTACAACCAATTGCCTGGGTTTTGGAATCAACACAGTTTAATTAAATTTCCTACCTGGAGGCAACTTGTCCCACACTGGACTTAGTCAAGACCCTTGTTGTATACTTAGTGCATCCTGTACTTTAAAATAAATTATTTATATAATAATTAGTTTAACATTTCTCTCCTCTGCAAAATACTAAGCTCTGTGAGGGCTGGAGCTGTATCTGTTTTGTATGTCACTTTATTATGTTTTCAGCATGACACCTGGCACATCGGTAAGAGCTCAATAAATAATAATGAACGAGATAAAGTTTTTATTATGGGAAATGACTTAAGAGTTGTAGGCAACTGGTCTTAAACTGCCTGAGGAAAACTAATGAAAACGTTACTGTAAAAGAATTTTAAGAGTTTTAAAATCTCTATCATTAAAAAAGAATACTGCTTCCTAATTTTTGTAAGTAAGCCAACTTCTTCCTTATAATATACTCAAATTAGTGCCACAGTTGGACAGAAAACCTAGAAATATTAATAAAGAATTAGACAAAATGCTAATTTTTTCAGATGAATTACCACACAGAGAGAACGATGTGGCAAGGCAATGCCATGAAGATATGATCTGACCCTATGTAGCCAATGTACCTTTAGTTCTATGACTGATGGAAGATTTAAAAGCTTTCAAAACGATGTTGCTAACTAAAGACCTACTTTCTCAGAGGTAAAAATAAAATAAAATAAAATAAAATAAAATATATATGCTCAATCTGATCAATTAACATAATTAACAGAAACCAGACTCATTATGTATTAAAAAAACCTTATTTAGAAAAAATAAGAGGAATAAATTAAAAAAAACCCACAGCCTACAATCTTGAACGTTCAGCACGCGGCTGAGTATGCAAACAGGTGACTGGTGGCTCAGTTATATCATAAACTCCTAAACAGTCAGTAATTCTCAAACTTTTCAGTCTCGGGGCCCTTTTATGTTTATGTCAGTTATACCTACCCATATTTACCATATCAGAAATAAAAACAGAAATTTTGAAATAATTATTTGTAAATATAAGAATAATAAAAAGTTTTATGTGAACATAAGTCACTTTTATGACAAAAACTGTGTTTAAGGAGAAGAGTTAACACTCTTTAACACCTTTGCCAATCTCTTTTAAGTTTTGCTGGATTCTCACACCTGCTTCTGTATTAACCTATTGCAATGTCACATGGTAAGTAGCCTCTGGAAAACTCCACCAAGCACTGTGAGAATGAGAAGGAAAAGGGCAAATATGTCTGAGTAGCATTATAAAACTAGTTTGGGTCTCATAGGCTCCCTGAAAGGGTCTCCGGTTCCTTAACCACACTTCTGAGATGCTGTTATTCTGGAGCATTCTGCAGCGTGGCGATGAGACATCTCCCTCTTTAATCATCACAAGCACTGGGCACTTACATGGGCAATCTGAACACCTTTTGATCCAGACGTAGCTTATCACTCAAGAGAACTGTGTGACAGAGGCACCTAGCCCACTTCTTAGTTCAGACTTTGGGAGCTACGGGCTGTGCTCTCCTGTCAGTTGGCAACTTCGTGCTGACTACATGGGCACACACGCCTGACCACCATTCAGACACACCCCGACAACTGAAAGCCGTGGGGCTCACTCATGAATTTCAAAACAGAGGAACTACCTTACATTATCTCGGTATATTTCAGTACCTAGAATATTAACTTGTACAGAGTAAATATCCAGTGCTTCCTGAGCTGAATGGAAATTACTGACTGTACAACAAATATGAATCTCAAGATCAAGGCCCTCTACCAGTAAGGACAGTGCTCTATGCTCTGGAAACCTAGCCCTTTGCTCAGAAAGGAGTGAATAGATTGACTTAAATACTAGCTTGAACTAGTCATTATTAAGTAAAACAAATCTCCTCATTAAAGAGAAAGAGACAAAGACAAGCCTCCAGTCTAAACACAAACTTCAAAATTTCCAGATTATCTATACCACTCATGGAGAAATGAGAAAGGTATGAGGGGTGTGTGAATATGTAAGAGAATGAGAGAGATTGGCTGATCTGAGAAAAGTGGTCACAGTGAAGTTCTTTGTATATGAACACACAAAGTCTCTAGTCCTTCGCCAGCTTGTCTGAAGTCGGTTTGTGTAAATGGGCTGAAGAAAGTGGTAGAGAAGGGAGATGTGCCACAATAGCCATTCTGAAGGCTCTTTCTCAATGAACTGTAACTCTGGGCAAGCCAATCTAGGGGATCACTTACCTCCTGTACAGTAAAGGAGACACACTAAATCAGTGATTTCGAGCACAAAAGAATCACCTAAGAAACTTCACCAAGATTCCTGAGCCCTTTCCACAGAGGTTCTGATTCAGGAACTTTGGTGTTGGGCATACACATTTTTAGCAAGCAGCCCTGGTGATTCCAATGCTTACTGACTGCATACTCCACTCTGGAAAAACTGTATCAGATGGTCACCAAAACTCCTTTCAACTATAAGATACTGGTGAGAGACCACAGACCAGTGACTCTCAAAGTGTGGTCCACTTTTTCAGGGGGTTTGGAAGGTCAAAACTGTTGTGACAGTTTCACAATCATACTGAAACATCATTTGCCTTTTCCCTTGTGTTGACATTTGCACTAAAGGTGCAAACTCACTGTTAACTTCTGGTGCCTTGGAATGAACTGAGGCAGAGGAACCAGATTGTACCAATAGTCACCACGTTCCTCACTGCCAAAATTCTCACAAGAAAAAAAAAGAAAGAAAGAAAAAGAAAAGCGCCAGTTTTATTTAGGAATGTCTTTGATAAGGAGGTAGAAATGATTAATTTTATTCAGTCAACCTTTGGAACACATCTTTTTAAGATTAACGTATCATAGAATGGGAAGAACACATCAAGTACTTCTGCATACCGAAGTATGAGGTTGTCTTGAAGAAAGGCACTGTAGGACTTGTAAGCTAAATTCTTTGCTTTTTTTTCATGGAACACTGTTTTTCTTCAAATAACGACTGGCAGACAAACTGTGGTTATTCAACAGGAGTCTCTGGCAGATGTTTTCTCAAAAATGAATAAAGTGACCTGTCATTTCAAGAAAAACAGCCAACCGTATTTCTTGCCAGTGATAAAACTTTAGCTTTAAAATATATACATATTTTTGGAAAATTTGTATCTATCCCCAGAAGCTTATTGTTCCTAATACTTAAAGACTTTTCTGATGAGATCAGTGGCATATTAACAAATCTAATTTTTTGATATTGTGTAATGAAATGTATCGATATTTAGGAGATGTGAAAAATTCAGTGAATCAATATTTTCCAAAAGACAACGCATCATGTTCTAATTCATGCTGTAAATTCATATTATAAAATCCATTCAAAGAGCAGGATAGAACAAACATTTTAATATTACAGAACATAAAAATTTACAGAGATGTTTTGAGATTCCATATTACAACTCAGCTTTAAGAAACTACCACTTATTGAGTTATGTTACAATATCAAAAATCATAAGTTATTTGAAAAGGCTATTAACATACTCCTCCCCTTTCAAATTATGTATTTGAGTGAGGTTAGATTTTCTTTATATATTTCACCCAAGATAACTTACTCGAACGGTTTGAATGCTGATAGGAAAATCCAGCTGTCTTCTATTAAGCCAAACATTTACACATTGGCAAATATGTAAGACAGGGCCGTATCTTCTCACTCGTTTTTTAAAATAGTTATTTTTCAAAAAACATGATGGGTCATTTTAAAATAAACTAATAACTAATTTCTCATGATAAATACTGGTACGTACAAACCACGTAAACAAAAGCTCTCTGGCATCCTCAACAATTTTTGAGAGTGCAAAGGGGCCTGAGAATAAATCATTTGAGAATCACTGCCTTTGACTAAAAAAAGGTACCCAGACCTAGCAGTGCATGAATCACAATGTGAAAAAGTTTCAAAATACATACAGATGCCAAAGTCCCAGTCACGTGAGGGACAGCCCCCTCATTGTACTTAAAGAAAAATGTTTGCCAGATGATTCTTACACATGCCAAGTTTAGAAACCACGAAAACTATCTTCTGATGGTGACTGCCTTCGGAAAAGCTATTCATTGCTGCCCCCTAGTGGCAAATTTGCTTTCATTTCTAAAACTAAAAATCAGAATAACAGGAAGACCAGAAACTCACCATGACACAACATTCTAATTCTGTAAGGAAGTCCGGAGGTCAACTAGTGCACTCCCAGTTTACAGATGGAGATTTTCAACACGTCACTTCAATATATTGTGATAAATGCTAATGCTATATTTTGGTTAATTATAGGGTATGAAAAAAAAACACAGGCGGAGGCACCTATTCCAGACTTCTCTTCCAGTCTATCTTGGCTTATTTCAGGGAGATAAATTTCCAGAAGCAATTACTTTTAAGCTGAAACCTGGAGAATGGACAGTAATTAAAGGATGAGGGTATTCCAGTCAAAAGGGATGGCAAGTACTGAAAATGGACCACGATTTGCTCAGGAGAATAGCCATGACCAATCTCAAGAACTTGCTAAGTACCAGGTGCTCACAACAACCCTATGAGATGTTAACCTCTCAACCAACCGTATAAGGTAATGCTGATATAAACTATTTAGAGTTTATCATTCTTCTTTCCTTTAAAAGCTTCTGAAAAGCAGCTAGCTTTCCAAAGACTGTTAATCCTTGGAAAACCTTACCCAGGAGTACATAAGCTGCTTTCCTTTATGCTTTAAAAAGGACTCATTCAGAATTGCTTTAGAAAGCACCATAAGACACCTAGGAATAAACCTAACCAAAGAGGCAAAGGTCTGTACTCTGAAAACTATACAACACTCATAAAAGAAACTGAGGAAGACACAAAGAGATGGAAAAATGTTCCATGCTCATGGAATGGAAGAACAAATATTGTTAACATGTCTACGCGAAGCAATCTGTACCTGCAATTCAATTCCTATCAAAATACCATCAACATTTTTCACAGAGCTGGAATAAATAATCCTAAAATTTGTATGGAACCAGACAAGACACCGAATACCCAGAGGAATGTTGAAAAAGAAAACTAAAGCTGGTGGCATCACAAAGCCAGACTTCAAACTATTACAAAGCTGTCATCATCAAGAAAGTATGGTACTGGCACAAAAACAGACACATTCATCAATGGAACAGAATAGAGAGCCCAGAAATGGACCCTTATCTCTATGGTCAACTCATCTTCGACAAAGCAGGAAAGAACATGCAATAGAAAAGTCTCTTCAACACATGGTGCTGGGAAAACTGGACAGCCACATGGGGAAAAATGAAACTGAACCATTTCCTTATACCACACACAAAAATATGCTCAAAATGGATGGAGGATCTAAATGTGAGACAGAAATCCATAAAAATCCTAGAGGAGAACATAGGCAGCAACCTCTCTGACCCTGGCCACAGCAACTTCCTGCTAGACACATCTCCAAAAGCAAGGGAAACAAAAGCAACAATGAATTATTGGGACTTCATCAAGATAAAAAGTGTTTGCAGGGGTGTCTGGGTGGCTCAGTAGGTAAGCATCTGCCTTCGGCTCAGGTCATGATCTCAGGGTCCTGGGACTGAGCCCCACATCAGGCTCCATGCTCACTGGGGAGCCTGCTTCTCCCTCTCTCAATCCCCTTGCTTGTGCTGTCAAATAAATAAAATCTTAAAAAGAAAAATCTTACCATTTGCAATGATATGGATGGAACTAGAGGGTATTATTCTAACTGAAATAAGTCAATCAGAGAAAGACAATTATCACATGATTTCACTCAAATGTGGAATTTAAGAAATAAAACAGAAGAGCATTGGGAAAGAGAGGGAAAAATAGAACAAGACAAAATCAGAAAGGGAGACAAACCATAAGGGACTCTAAATCATAGGAAACAAACTGAGGGTTGCTGGGGGGGTGGTTGGAGGAAATGGGGTAACAGGGTGATAGACATTAAGGAGGGCACGGGATGTAATGAGCACTGGATGTTATATAAAATTGATGAATCACTGACCTCTAGCTATGAAACGAATAATATACTATGTGAATTAATTGAATTTAAATTAAAAAAGAAAAAAAGACACCTGAAAGAAATGGAATGGCTTTGTAAGGTCCTTGGGATAAATCAGGGAGAAATAAAGTGCTTTTAAATTTAACAAAATTGTAGGGGTGCCTGGGTAGCTCAGTCATTGAGCGTCTGCCTTCGGCTCAGGTCATGATCCTGGAGTCCCGGGATTGAGTCCTGCATCGGGCTCCTTGTTTGGTGGGAAGCCTGCTTCTCCCTCTCTCACTCCCCCTGCTTGTGTTCGTTCCCTCTCTCTCTGTGTTTCTGTCAAATAAATAAATAAAATCTTTAAAAAAAGATTTAACAAAATTGTAGATTATGCTTTAATTACAAATATAGTAAAAACCTGGGGCGCCTGGGTGGTTCATTCTTTAAGCATCTGCCTTTGGCTCAGGTCATGATCCCGGAGTCCCAGGATTGAGCCCTACATCGGGCTCCCTGCTCAGTGGGAAGCCTGCTTCTTCCTCTCTCACTCTCCCTGTTTGTGTTTCTCTCTGTCAACTAAATAAATAAAATCTTAAAAAATATATATATAGTAAAAACTTCATAACTCTGCTTTCCCTTTCCCTGTTTTTGCCTTTAGAACCTACCTTCACCCAGAGGTACTAAAATTACAGCAGGAAGATCAGAAGCTCTGCAATTAGATGTGCATCTGAACACTGGCTTCACCACATATTAACTGTGACCACTGATAAAAATTAACTTTGAATCTACAAAATGGGGTTGATATCTTTCTCAGTGGATTGTCATGAAGAACAGATGAGTATACATTATATACAGATCATTTAGCAGATGTAGGCTCCTTCTTATTTCTCCTGTCCTTCTATGTCTATCAGTTTAAAGGGGTTTGCCTTACTTTCTTTGATGCTGCTTCTGCAGGGCTGCCTCTGATAACTGTCCCTGAAGGATCAGTCTTCTTTGCTTGTCAATATCTCCTTCCATTCGAGCAAAAGCATGAGAACCGATGAAAGAGAGGTCAACTCCCAAGCCTTCAGCCTCCTCTTCTTGGTTGTCTGTAACAAAAATACTATCAACAGAGAGCTTATGACAAAATCTGACAGTAAATCCTACAGACTGTGAATGCTGCAATAGGGAAGACTGTGACATAATAACAAAAAACTGGGGTTGAGGCTATTTTTCTGAGAATCAAACTGAAATCAGATTTAGGCATCTGAAGAAATAAAATAATGCAAGAAACCACCTGTCCTTACGTGACAGAAGTTTTAGGAATACATAAAATCAAATCAAGGTAACCTGGGCGTAACCTTAGGAAGGAAAGAAGAGATTGTAATGATAAGCAAAAAGACAGATTTAACTATACCATATGTAGGTGTAAAGAAGGGCTATAGCACTGCATCTAACAAAAGAGAAATATAAAGAACAAATGTTTGGGGTCATTTATCCCTACTGAAGGAGGGAGCACATGATGAACTGACACGAAAACTGGAGTCCTTTTGTCAGATAATTTTCAATGGCAGATGGCTGGATGAGGGTTGCAGGCTAGGATCCATATTCACTAAGATAATGTCTTCATTCTAATTTAGCATCCTGGTTTTCCACACTGGTCAAGCCTACATAATCATCTGACCCATGAGAGTTCTAGTTTTCACTACAACTTAATAGATCAACGTTCTAAATTATCCAGATGATCATTTCATGTTTGGCCAAAAGTCAGTACTTTGGGAATAGGTCATCTGTTTCTTAGTGTGTTGCCCACTGCTTTACTAGCTTTGTTTAAAAAAAAAAACACCTTGGACCATGGGGAACTTCGCACGGCAATGCCACTACTCGAAACCCGGTCAAGCGAGCCATCCAGCTGGGGCTTCCTCACAGCTGCTTCGCTGCTCCTCGAACTGTGACAGGGCAACAGCTGAGAAGAGTTTGCTTTCATAAAAATATACCCACAAACAAATCAAGTAAAGCTGATTTTATATCTAATTTAACAGACTGAACACTCTAACTGAAAATAGTTATGAATACTAGGGCTTACATCTATGATATAATCAAGCACTCTTTGAAAACGGTGGGCACAAGGAACCCTTTGGCTAATGAGCCAGCCTCACCTGCTGCCCAGCATTAGGATCTCAAATTGGCTTTCCAATTATTACTCCTTGTCATACAAAATGCATTTATGCATTCAGGAAAGACTATATTCTACAGTGGTGGTTACGGTCATGAAGATTTACAAATACTCTGGACATACCCTAAAGTTCATGGTAGCCCTCCATCCAGCAAAGCTTGGGTCAAACGTTTCCTGATGGTACACCACTTACAATTTCCTCCGTTTGGTCTGTATCGTGTATTGTGTACTGGTCTTGAACTGAATGTCACACCCACAGAGAGTTCCGCAAAGGTAGACTGAACTCTCTCCTTTTTTGTGGTGTTTTATTAGTCCTGTGGTAAAAAGGAGATGAGCAGCCTTCTATAGCTTTTAACTTGATGCTCATTTAAAAGTGTTCACAGTAGGAATCTCACAGTAATTCCTAAGCTGAATTTTCAGATCAAGCTTTAGCACTGAAGCTTGTGAGGCATATCTCTACACAAGGGAGTTATTACGACCTTAATTATGTACCCATGAAGACCAGTATAAGCTGTCATATAGCACAGATTCAGAAGGGTTCCCATCCTACCATGCTCTACCATTGCTTCAATCTACATGAGAATAAAATCTAAAGAAACAAAGCAAGTGGTAAGGGTATTCTTGTTTTAGTAGTTAATGTTAGGTCTGCTTTTGGAGGATATTGTCAAAGCTGCTGAAAATCTTAGATGACTATGTAGCTGATTGCTGTCTCAACAGGGTCCTGCAGACAACTATGACCCTTATGAGGGTGCAAAAAAATTTATGAGGATACAACTATCCACCTCTGGATCTCCACTGCCTAACAGACTTGGGGTGTGTGTGTGTGTGTGTGTGTGTGTGTGTGTGTGTGTAAACATATATATTTTAAGTTGAAAGACTAAATTTTAACAAGAGTAAGACTCTAAAAACATCTACATGAGTCTTGAGCTTAATGTCACTGCCCACAGAGAGCTCATCAAAGTAGACTGAACTCTCTCCATAATTACTGGTAGTGTTTTATCAGTCCCTGATAAAAGAGGGAAATTAAGAAAAGCACAACTCACCCTCTGGGGCACCGGGTTTTTCACTTATTCTAATCTGTCGTTCAGGTACCACAGGCTCCCCTTCTGCATTTCCAATATCTGCAGGTATGTATGGCAATGATCGACATTCCTCCTTTAGTGACCTTGGGAAGTACAGAGGTAGCAGCTTTTGGTAAGTAGCCTGTGTCAGAAAAGCAAGACATTCTGTGAAAAATAATGAAGTACTGAAGCACACGAGCTCATTGCTGTTCCAAATACTGTGAAGACAGTTTCCACCAAGAATAAAAACCCTGCTACTTCTAAGCTCAACTAGATGCTCTCTGGGACCCTCAGGCAGCTCTTAGGTTAAAGGTCAGGATATTGTCAGGTGGTTGAGTTAAACATGACTCCCATCCTGGCAACTTCAGGTCACTGAACCTGGAACGCACAAGTCCTGCCACTCCTGTCCTTTTGTCATTTGCCCTTCCCTTGGAATGTCTTAATTATTTTTTACAATGATTTCAAGTTTATCACCTCCCATGGGAAGCATTTCCTAACCCTGTGCAGGTTGTAGTTATGTGTTCCAATCCATCCCATACCTCATTAATGCACTTATACTTATCATAACTTATTGAATTGTCTGTCCCCACCAACACACAATGGATTCCTTGAGGACAATGACCCTCACTTGTTCACCGGTATATTCCCAGAATCTAGTGTAATAAACCTGGATGCTACAGACACTCAGTAAAAGATCACTGAATAAGTAAACCAGATGAAACAAAAAGGGACAGCAAACTAGAAATGCGCCTCATTTCAGCAATTTCCAAAGTATTTATACATCACGTATAAAGCTATTATACCATGAATGGACATTTCACGTATGTTAACTCATTTATCACTAAACTCCTGTGATATAAGTTCTACTAATACTCCTGCCTTATCAAAGCACAGAGAGGTTAAGTAACTTACCCAAGGATATAAAACTGCAAATAATACAAGCGGGCCTGGATAGAGCATACTAAAACTAAATAGAATTTTAAAAGGGTTAAAAAAAAACGAATTCATTTTCTAAAATGGCTCTAGATTACATTGAAACATACTAAGCCTAACTACACACAACAAAGCAAAACATGAACCTCACAACTTAATCACTTGTGGTCACCAGACTAGACTGTCACATTTCCAGGTAAACAGACGCAAGGCTTTTCCAGCACAGCAATTTCCCAGTTTCACTGCCCAGGCACCTAGTACTTGGACTGGAAGGTGAAACTCCAAGGGGTTTTAAGAGCTAATGCAGGGAGCAAAGCAGAACAACTCCACCTTGTAAGATTTCAAAGTGAAAACAGTGTAGCAGTAAAAACATGATCAAAATGCTGCTTCTTGACTTGCTTTTAGTCTCTTGTACCGCTCTTTTCAACAAAGGACGGTAAGCCCCACTGCCAGATATGTACACAGATACCCAGGATTTGCATACTGGCAATTCAGTAAATAGATAATGATGAGACAAAGACAAACAATGAAAAATAAGATTTAAATAATAAGTAGCAAAATACCTCTTCTAGTTCAGACACAGCAAATACTACTTTTTCAATGGTCTCCCCATGAATTTCTAGGAATCTCCTTACAGTGCCTAAGGAAAGGAATAGAAAAAATCATTCAATAAGTAAGAAATGACCTGTGTGAAGAAAATTCACTCTTTAAATTTCATTTTTATAATGGATCACTCCTCATTTCAGTCAGATCTCTGCTCAGTGACACCTTATCAGTGAAGCCCGCCCAGAGAACTATATTTAAAAATTCTGATTTGCTTTTCTCCAGGCAAATATTATAGACATTTTGTGGAGTTTCCTGCTTATTTTATATCTTCTCTGCCCTCCCTGCCCCATCTGCTACAACGGAAGTACCTCAACAGCAAGAACTTTATTTTATTTACTGCTTTACTGCCAGCTGTTGGAACAGTACCTGGCCACAGAAGATGCTGATTCCAGACAATTCTTCCTAATCCAGTTTATTTTTATTCCCTGGGGCCTCTCTCTCTGACCATTTATAGTATTCAGTGACCAACTCAGCATTGCATCCCTGTCAAAATCCCATTGACCAAAGGTGAATTATTTTTTTTCTTAATTTCTATGTTATCCTGATTCTTTCCTGTCAATTTCCTATCAGTGAAACCTAATGGCCTTTACTCAGTCCTTACCTTACTAGAGATTTCTCCAGCTTTAGTTTTATGTGTCCATGCCCTACCTTTTAAAAACGTTGTCCTCCACAGTTCTGTCCTCCACACTTACTTTCTTGATATATATACGTTATATATAATATAATGTATATATTATATATAATATTGCAAATATATATATATGTATTTTTCTCTTTAGCTCACCAATTTGATGGCTCAGTACCAATGCAAATACTGACATTCTCAAATCTTTATACTTTGTTTTCCAAATAAAAGCTGAATTCCCTACTGCTTCTTGGGCATATCTGCCCAGATAACCCAGAGACCTCAAACTCCAGAGATCTGAAACTGACCTCTTTCCCCCCAAAATCTGTTCCTCTACCTATATATTTTGTTACATAGCAACATCAAATCAGTCATCCAAGCTCAGATCCTGAATTTTTTAACTTTATTCACCTCTCCCTTCATCCTGCATTTTCAATGGGTTATCATGTCCCTTAAATTCTATTTATTTTTTTATTATTATTTTTATTTTTTTAAAGATTTTATTTATTCGTCAGAGAGCGAGAGAGCATAAGCAGGGGCAATGGGAGGCAGAGGGAGAAGCAGGCTCCCCACTGAACAAGGAGCTCGATGCAGGACTCAATCCCAGGACTCTGGGATCACGACCCAAGCCGAAAGTAGCCCCTTAACCGACTGAGCCACCCAGGCATCCCTCTACTGCTCTTTCTAACATCCATTCCTTCTCTCTTCCAGCTTCTCTTAGGATCTTAATGCTCAAGAAGGCTTCAGCAATAAGCTCTTACTTGTTTTGTTTCTCTTTTGCAGGTCTATATATTCAAACTGTTACCTGAGTTATCTTCCTTCCCTTGTCACCCTCCTTACTAAATAATTCTGAGGCTCTGCACTGCTTGTAGGTTAGGATCTAAGACCCCAACATGGTTTGCAACATTTAGACTTCAACTGGCCACCCTTCTAACCCTGCCCTTTAGTCCTATTTCCCATTATTCCTCCCAGACCTTACTTTCAGCAAATTGGCTTCTTTGCTATACTCAGAACTTTCCACTTAACTTTCATGCCACCCTGCCTCTGCTTGCATGGTTACCTTTGACTAGAATACCATTCATCCATTCATTCACCATGACCTTCTATTAGTGAACTCCTACTCATTTTTCAAGACCCAGTCCAAGGCCATCCAGTTTCTACAGAACTCCATACTTCCTTGTGTTCCTCCTATAACCTGAATGGCCCTCCATTTGTCAACTTCTCATTCCATTCTATAGCTAGACTGTGAGCTCTCTGAAGTCTAGGTATATCTCATATTAATATTACCAGAATCTAGTACGTCTTAAGATATGGCAAACGATCATTCAAAAATAACTAGTAGCTGAAGTAACATTTTATGGGTCTGGTTATCTACATATTGCCTCCCTTGTTGACTACTGTATCTTGAGAATCTACGACCCATGTGTTGAAGCATTAAACTACTTGGAATTCTCCCTCTGTTAGGTGACAAATTTATTTTTCATTTCTCTATTCTGCCTAATGATTTTCTAAAAATGAATTTTCAAAAAGGGATTTTCTTTTCTTTGATACCAAAGTTTTTTGTTTGTTTAAAATTTTATTTAGAATCTTGGAACACTAGAAAAAAATTTAAGTAGCAAAAAAAAAAAGATTTTATTTAGAGATAGCGGGTGCACTCATGCACCAGGAGGGGGAGGCGCAGAGGAAGAGGGACAAGCCAACTCTGCATTGACCTCTGGGAGAGACGTGGGGTCCAATCCCAGGATCCTGAGCTGAAACCAAGAGTCGAACACTTAAGCGACTAAGCCATCTAGGCATCCTGACACCAAATTTTAAGTAATGTTCACATCCAGTGGTTTCCCGCTATACGATTATAGGATTTCCAATAGACGACAAAATAAAATACCAGATAGTAACCAAACTGAGTTCCCTCAGCAGAATTCATGAAGAAAAGTAATTCTGCAAAAAGGAAAAAGAAAGTGATGTCAGCGCTATAAGATTTTAGTACCAACCGCCAATTCAAATGGTTTCTTGCACAATTTCATCTGTGCCCTATTCTTTGCAACCAGCCAGGATGGCGTGTACCTAACTTTCAGTGAAAACTCTTTAACTGGGGAAAATGACATCTGGGGCATTAAAATTCCCAACATGGAACCACAGTAAGAACAAACAGCATCAATTTTGTTCTCACCACTGTATTCTCTTCTATACAGCAGGAGGCCTCCCACACAATCACTCAAAATTTTGCTGAATTAATAAGCCTAATAAATTTATTTCAATGCAGAGGTTTCTTCAGGCTTCTAATGGAGAACTGAACTGTACATGAACCAAGAAAAAAAAAAGACAGTCTTGATATATCTATCAAGAGGATTTTACTTAGGGTTCAGATGAAATAAATTTTGTGTTCGACTCTATACAAATATCTAGATGTGGTCTGAACCTGCAGGTAATACAGTGAGATCATGGGTTCTCTCAAGCTAAATATCCTATTTTTATGTCACATATATGACATTCTGTCTCATTATGATTAAGCCGGTCTTTTTTAAACTTCAGTGCAAGGATTTATACTCAAACAGCACCTGTGAAAGCTGCTGTCTCCACTGCAAAGTGCTATATAAATACTATATTATGAAATCTGTTTTGACCTCATTGTTACAGCCTGTTACGGTTATTCTGAATATTGATTCAAATACTGATGATGCGTTTCGTGTGCTTCCTGACGTGGTATCATTTATCAGTTTAAGAGGCAAGTCTGGAGGACTTTGTGGAGAAAACATCAACCTGAGAAAGTAAACTGAGCTTAGCAACCTAGCAATACAAAGTTCTCTCTAGCATGCCAGGGTCTGTTCATCAAGAGATCTTCTTCGGCTATCACTAATTAACTAGTTATAAAAAAATCTGTAAGACTCAATTTATGTCCAGCATCCCAACCCTACTTCCAAAGTGCTCAGTGTACGAACAGCATCTCCAATTTTACTTACGAAGTGCTATGTGTGTTGCATCCTCTAAAGGATAACCTCGTTTTGCAGAATTGATGACACAGAATCCCACAGAAGACATTGATTGTTCTCTGCAGTCAAACAGAAAACACAAACCACCCACATTCATAACACATACATATGTAATTAATTTAAAAATGCAGCTCAACTTCTCTTTCCCTACCCACTCAACAAATCTAGTATAACAGTTAATCCAGCTACATTTTTAAATAATTATATCAATACTATAACTGTGCCATCGGGGGGAAATATATCTGAAGTAAAGACTAAGTAAAATGGGAGCAGGTTAAATTCTTTAATCCCCCAGACCCACTCCTTTTATCCTATTAGTGTGTGAAGATAATTAGTTTTATCTTCCAAGATTTCTCATATTATTTTAATCCCTCAAAATTGACTTCCATAGCTAGGTTTCACTCTGAACCGGGGCCTTTCACAATGGATGGTACGCTGCTTGCGGGAAGTGAGGAAGCCGTACTTGGCCAGCTGAAGCACGTTTCTGTAGCAGCTGTACAGGGAGCTCTCTGCAGCTGTGCGATAGCGGCTCTTGTATTTAGGTCCCACCGTGTGAATGATGAACCGGGCAGCTAGATTAAATCCTTTTGTCAGTTTTGCTTCGCCTGTCCGGCAACCTGGGAACAATGGAGCATACATTTAAGTCATGGAGGTGTTAGGGAGGAAAAAAAAAGTCAACAGAACTAGGCATAAAATAGAAAAGTAATAAGGACTTTGAGAAAGTTCAATTAAAAATATGGATTGGGGGGTGCCTGGGTGGCTCAGTTGGTTAAGCGACTGCCTTCAGCTCAGGTCATGATCCCGGAGACCCGGGATCAAGTCCCACATCAGGCTCCCTGCTCAGCAGGAAGCCTGCTTCTCCCTCTCTCACTCCCCTTGCTTGTGTTCCCTCTATCGCTGTGTTTCTCTCTCTGTCAAATAAAAAAAAAAAAAATATGGATTGAACACAAGGGCGCCCGGGTGGTTCAGAGGGTTCGGCCTCTGCCTTCGGCTCAAGTCATGATCTCGGGGTCCTGGAATCGAGCCCTGCATCCGGCTCCCTGCTCAGTGGGGAGCCTGCCTCCTCCTCTCTCTCTGCCTGCCTCTCTGCCTATTTGTGATCTCTCTCTCTGTCAAAGAAATAAATAAAATCTTTTAAAAAAATATGGATTGAACACAACATTTATCTCTGTTCCCAAAATGACAGTGAAGCAATACATCAGGTATGAAAAACAAAGAGAATGGGAGAGGACATGAAGCAGATAGGCATCATCAAAATTTTGGAAGGCAGCAAGTCAATGGCCTAGAAATAATTAATTTAGCAAGTAGAGAAACCTAACTGCTCGTAGAAACAGGGTCATTAACATGAAGCAAGCTAGTTGTACCAAAAGGCAGTGTTGGATTCAGGATAGACTGCTTTGCTTCAAATCTTGAGACTACCACCTTCCTGCTGTGCTACCTGGGCAGGTGCCTGGCCTCTCTATGCCTCATTTTCCTATTTAATGGGAATACTACTAGTACTTACTTCACAGGTCTAAATAAATTAATACCAGCAAAGCACATAAATGCATTACCTATTATTCTTATTGTTATTATTATAGAACACTAGAAAGGCTCAAAACTTGGAGGCCTATGTACTTCTAAAAACATGATGTGTAGTGGGACTAAAAAGGGGAGGTTATGTTAAGTTTGCATAGAAACAGTCAAATCTGCAACAACCCTTTCCCCAGCTAGCAGAGCAAGGTGATGATTTCTGTATCAGCATAGCAGTGGGAAGGTTTACTCTGTGGAGATGCTGAACTAGGGTTTCTGGACTCCAGAACCCCAGGCATGGCTGAAAAGAGGGGCTTTAGTTAAAGTATTATGCTCAATAGTGACAGCTCTAGCCCTCTGCTCCTACTTGGCTTCTAAAACACAGATGCCCAGGCTTACACCCCTGAAAGATTCCTTTCCAGGAAATAAGAGGCCCAAACCAAAGGACTCACAGATTCTGACAACTAAGAGAGGTTCCCCAACAAAACAACAGGGCCCCTGTTCATCCTCTGCTTCTAGATCCACCAAGCAGTAACTCACACACGCACACAAACTTCCCTTCACTTTCTCAGTTCCTCCCTCATTAATACAATTGACACACGAACACTCAAGGATCACGAGGAAGTGAGCAAAGCCTCTGACCACAGGGAGTCAGAGCAATGCTCAAAAAAAGAGAGAATGCAACTTCCAATGCCATAATTACTACTGTCAGAGATGTAAGATATAGTACCTCTGAAACAAAACCAGAATGTTATAAGAAATATTCAGAGAACAGGAAAAAGTGCTTATATAATTTATAGCCAACTGAAAAACATGGTAGCTGGAACAAAAAGTTCAACAGATGGGTTAAAGCTAAAGTTGAGGAACTCTTCCAGAAAATAAAAAGCTGGAAAATAAAGGATAAGACATGAAAGTTGGAGAATTAAACAAGAAGATACAACATCCAATAGAATTTCTTCAAAGAGAGAACAGAGAATACAGAGGAAGGAAATTAGGGAAGAAATAAAACAAGAAATTTTCTGGAACTGAAAGGTAAGCTTCCAGACCAATACCCTACCACACGAAGGCACCTCACTATGAAATTGAGAATACCTGAAAGAAGATGAGATCATAAAGTTTCCAGAGGAAAAAAGTGACATACAAAGAATCAGGAATAAGAAAAATATCTGATTTTTCAAGAGCAATAATAAAACCTGGGGTAATGTCTTCAAAAACATGGAAAATGATTACCAATTTAGAATTTCATTTCTAACCAAACTTCCAATTCAGTATGAAGGTAGAAGATCTCAGCAATTTTGCCCCCATCCATCCTCAAGAAATCTTCTGGTAGATTTACTCACCAAAATTAAGAAGTACATCACAAAAGAGAAAGGCACGAGATCTCGAAAATGAGGGGATCCAATCCACTGAATAGAAAAAAGGATTTCCTAGGATGTTAACTATACAGCAGGCATAGAGAACAGTCTGGAGAGGAAGAGGATAGGGGATTCCAGGAGGAATCTTATCATGAAAAATTGGAGCTGAAAGATAAACAGAAGTTTTGACCTTATTAAGAGGTTTATAGCTATTATTTAAAAGTCTGGGATTGAATCAGTAAGTTAATTAATTAGAAAAATAAGTAATCAAATCAATAACTTGGAGGAAATAGTTGTACAAAAAGAACACTAAACAGTTTTGTAATTGGTGACAAGTAATATTTATTCAGTCACAGTGTTAATGCTGAATGAGAATTTAATAAAAATTTGACAGGCCCATTTGGGGAGGTGGTGAAGAGAGAAGAAAATGCGAGTATTTTATGTCTATGTAAAAGAGGGGAGTGGATGGACAACAGTTTGACCTTTAATTTCCACAATAAGGAATCAACAGATGGGGAAGAATCAATATAGTAATTGTAACATATTCTTTGGAAACAGAAAGTAAATAAGGAACTTAAAGGTTTGAAAGTATATGCCTCTGATGAACAGGAATCAAGGCAGGAAAAGGAAAGGCAGAGAACTGTTGCTTTCCTTTGTACATCTCGAGATAAAATGCTTTGACTTTTAAAACCACATATATGTTGATTCATGAAAAGCTGTAAGCACAAACTGACACTCAAAAAAGAAAGGCGGAAAAACCTCATTTGGCACCACTGGAGGCAGCTATTAAACCCAATTCCCTATTTTGAAAAGCGGTAATTAAAACAGGTAAGCATTTACCCTGCTCTCTTGTAGAAACTGTAATTCAGAATAACCACATGTCAGTTATTGAGGAAAGACTCTATAGGCATGTTAGCTAGTAACCATGGACATAATGATTGGTTTTTGAAAAAGACAACTTCACAATCTTAACGAAATTACTGACTCAGACAAGGCCTATAAATAGTTGTTAAAATCATTATGTGAACATGTGATAGAGAACTGGACATTCATAGAGCTTAAATAACCCCATATTGATTACTTTTCAGTCCTAAAGGGTAAAACAACTGAAGAATCAAGCTGTCATCACTCTATACCAGAGAACTAGCTTAGTGTCAGTAATGGCCCACTAATGGGTCAATGAGATTTTATACATTTTCCAATATGATACATTAAGTATATAATACAAAATCATCTATGCAATGCTTAAGCCAAACCTGATCCCATTAGCTATAACTTTCAGGTTATAGGAGATACAAGGGATAAAGCAAGAAACCATAATGGCACCTCAGGGTAATGAGATAAATCCAGAAGGTGGGCCATCTTGGAAAAAAACTCAGCCTAGTTCACTCAACAAGTCGGTGTCCTAAAAAGGGAACTGAGTTGGATGACTAAAAAATTTTAAAGATACAACAATTAGATGTGTGACCCTGGATTGGGTATTAGTTTGGACAAACTAGCTGCAGAGGGCATTTCAGGGTCAGCCATAAATTTACAATATGCTTTGGGTATTAGATGAAGTAACTTCTGAAGCCAAAGGTGAAATTCATTTGTTGAAGAAAGCATACTACAGAATAGTATGTGTACAACAGGGATGCCTAGGTGGCTTAGTGATTAAGCATCTGCCTTTGGCTCAGGTCATAATCCCAGGACCCTGGGATCGAGTCTCTCAGCAGGGAGCCTGCTTCTCCTTCTCCCTCTGCCTCCTGCTCCCTCTACTTGTGCTCACTGTCTCTTTGTCAAATAAATAAATAAAATCTTTAAAAAAAAAGTATGTATACAATTATCTCATTGTAGATAAGGACTGTATACATATAATTATTTTATGCTGGTAACAAAATATTTAAGAATATATGCATATGCCTACAGAAAGATCTGGAAAAATATGTACTACAGTACTAGTACTGGTGATCTTTGTGGGGTGGAAATGTTAAGTTTCGTTTATTCTGTAGCTTCTGTGCATACTTACGATTTACATTTATTGCCTTGTAAGTAGGCAACAATTATTCAGAGGAAATGATACATACAAAAAAAAATAAAGAAAGCAGAGACATATTTGGGAAGTCAGTTTGCAGAATCAATCCTGTAGATCTCTGAGGACACACTACAGAAACAGAAAAGAACTGTTAAGTGTTCAGGACACTCTGGTTCTAGAAATCCCACCTTTCCTTTCATAACTGTTAACCAAAACTCAGAACTCTGGAAACTAGACTTAGGCTAAGTACTGTTGCATTGCTTCCCCATCTTCCATTTGTTCTTTCTAAGCCCAGATTTCTTCTAACCTAAAGCCCAAATCCTGACATTATTATCAACAGTTAAAAAAAACACAGTCCTGGGGCACCTGGGTGGCTCAGTTGGTTGAGCGACTGCCTTCAGCTCAGGTCAAGATCTCGGAGACCCGGGATCGAGTCCCACATCGGGCTCCCTGCTCGGCAGGAAGCCTGCTTCTCCCTCTCTCATTCCCCCTGCTTGTGTTCCCTCTCTGGCTGTATTTCTCTCTGTCAAATAAATAAAATCTTAAAAAAAAAAAAACAACACACAGTCCTGAAAGTTATTTTTAATTCCTGTAAAACGAATACAAATTTACTGAATAAGTTCAAGTTCACTCCAGCCATAACTCTGTCCAGTGCATCTTTTATCCCTGATTACATCTTCTGCGAAGGAGCACTGCTGCAATGATAACCTGAATCTATTTGAGTATTAAAGATTAATTAGGGCTTTACACTTCACTTCACTTCTCTCCAAACCCCAACATAAAAGTTGTCTTAATGCTTATAGCAAAGAGTCCTATTCATATAGAGAACAGAGCAATCTAAAAATGTAGTATACGTACTCCCATCCTAGCAAACCCACACATTTAAGTACCAAGTGATGGAACATTTAAGCAGCAAAACTACACAGTGATCCTGATGGGAGAAGAAAGTATTTTTCTCATTTTGTACACGGAGATACATAAGCTACTTAAGTATCTAATACTTAAGTACTTAATTACATGTACTCTTGCCCAGAAACAAGTAGACAGGCCAATTATCAGATGCTATTCTGACTCTAAAGCTGACCATCATTTATCAATCTCCCTCTTATCACACGTTCTTTAGCAAAACAACAACCACACAGCTTTAAGTTCATAAAACTCCTAAATTCAAAGACTGGATATAAGACTGAGATACACACACACACACACGCTTTTTTTGAATTTGGGTATAATAGGCTAAATCTGCCCACTCCATTTTTAGGAAGCTCTATTTCTTAGAAAATTTTCTCTAATTGAACTGATATGAAGTTTATGTATCTTTTCACCAAGGATTATAGGAACACAATAAAATTATCTCTCCCCTCTTTGGTATGAAGCTTTTTTAAGTGTTTGAGGAAGATAATCATTTTTCCCTCAAATCTTCTCTATGCCAACCCTGGCCCTTTCTTTTTTCCAAGATTTTAGATGTTTATTTGCCGGGGGCGGGGGGGAGAGCACGCATGCACACAAGCAGGGGAAGCAGCAGGCAGAGAGACAGGGAGAAGCAGACTCTCTGCTGAACAGGGAGCCTGATGCAGGACTCGATCCCAGGACCCTGACCCTGATATCATGACCTGAACTGAAGGCAGATGCTTAACCGAATGAGCCACCCAGGCCTCCCAATCCTAGCCCTTTAAACTGTACCTTCAAGTTATATGGTTTCCACGGTTTATATGTCATGCTAATCATTTTCTTTTAGGTGTCCTCCAGTTTATCATCACTTTTAAAAAGCAGTAATAAAAATAAGATGAATACTGACTGGATACTACGGGTGCTACCAAGACAGAATAAAGGACAGCCATTCTTGACTCTGTTACTGTACTTCTTCACTGAGGCATAATCAACACATAACACTGTGTGAGTTTAAAGTGTATAACACAATGATTTGATGCAAGTATAAATTGAGAAATAATTACCACAATAAGGTAAGTTAACACATCGACCACCTGAAATAACCTTTTTCTTTTAACGAGAACATTTAAGATCTACTTTCTTAGCAACTTTCAATCATGTAACACAGTATTGTTAATTCTAACACCATGTTGTACATCACATCCTCAGAACTTAATCATATTATACCTGGAATTTGTTTCCTTTGACCAACATCACATTTCCTTTACCCTCTGGCAACCACCGTTCTCCTGTTTTTATGACTTCAGCTTTTTTTTAGGTTCCACATATGAGTGAAGTAATGTAGTATCTGTCTTATTTCACTTAGCATACATTATACCATCAAGTACTATCCATGTTGTCACAAATGACAGGATTTCCCTCCTTCTTATGGCTGAATAATATCCCAGTGTGTGTATGTGTATTTCAGGCTTTATAATGTACGCACACTTGTTTATGTGTGTGTGTATGTGTGCATATATATGTACACACACAAACGTGTAGACAAATGAATAAAGAACATGTGGTGTAGGATCCCTTTAATGTACTGTTAAATCTGGTTTGCTAGTATTTTGTTGAAAATTTTTGCATCTATGTTCATCAGGGATACAGGACTATAGTTTTCTTGCAGTGTCTCTACCCGGCTTTGGTATTAGGGTCATGCTAGTCTCATAAAATGAATTTAGAAGTGTTTTTCCTCTTTGATTCTTGGGAAAAATTTGAGGAAAATTATTATTCTTTTTAACTATATGACAGAATTCACCAGTGAAGTTCTCGATTCCAAGGCTTATCTTTGCAGGAGGTGTTTGATTACAGATTTGATCTCCTTACTCCTTTTGGTTTGTTTAGATTTTCTGTTTCTTCACAATTTAGACTTGGCAGGTCGTATGTTTCTAGGAATTTACCCATTTCTTCTAGGTTATCCAATATGTTGGCATATAACTGTTCACAGCAGTCTCCCCTGATCCTTCGTACTTCTGTGCTGTCAGCTGTAATACTATCTCCTCATTCATTTATACTTTATTTGACTGCTTTTTTGGGGTTAGTCTAGCTAAAGGTCTCTCAATTTTATCTTTTTTGAAATCAAGTCTTTTTTTTATTTATTTTTTCCCAAATACTTTCTAGTCTCTACTTTTTAAAATTTCTGCTCTAGACTTTGTTACTTCCTACCCTCTGCTAATTCTGGGTCTAGATTATTCTTTATTTTCTAATCCTTGAGGTTTAGTTAGTATGTTTATTTGAGACCTTTCTTTTCACTTAATACGTGGACGTTTATTGCTATGGATTTCTGTCTTAGTACTATTTTTGTTACATCCCATAAATTCTGACATATTGTATTTTCATTTGTTTTGACATACTTTCTGATTTCCCTTTTGATTTCTTCTTGACCCACTGATTGTTCATGAATGTATTAATTTTCACGCACTTGTGAATTTTTAAATTTTCCTATTACTGATTTCTAGTTTCACACCATTGTGGTCAGAGAAGATACTTGATATGATTTCAATCTTCTTAAATTTGATAGGGCTTGATTTGTGGCCCAGTGTATGATCTATCCTGGAGAATGTTCTGTGTGCACTTGAGAAAAATGTGTAGTTGGTGTTGTTGGATGGAAAGTTCTGTATACGTCTATTAGGTCTATTTGGTCTACAGTATAATTCAGGTCCTCTGTTTCCTGATTAATTTTGCGTGGATGACTTATCCAGTGTTGAAAGTGGTATTCTGTGGTCCCGCACTATTACTGTATTGCTGTCTGTGTCTCCATTTAGGTCTATTACTATTTGCCTTAAATATTTATTTAGGTGCTTCCATGTTGGGCACATACATATTTACAACTGTTACATCCTTTTGATGAACTGATCCCTTTATCACTATATAGTGACCTCTATCTCTTGTGACCAGTTTTGACTGCAAGTATATTTCATCTGGCATAAGTACAGCCACTCCTGCTCTCTTCTCTTTTCCATTTGCACAAAATACCTTTTAGCATCCCTTCACTTTCACCCTATGTGTAGACACTAACTATACCGTTGGATCTGTTTTTTAAATCCAACAGCCACTCGGTATCTTTTGAAGGAGAATTTAGTCCTTCTACGCTTAAAGTAATTATTCGAAGGTAAGGAATTACTATGGCCCTTTGGCTAACTGCTTCCTTTTTTTTTTTAAGTTCCTTTGTTCTTCTCTTGCAGTCTTCCTCTGTGATTTCTTTTTCTTACTGGTATGCTTTAATTCTTTGATCTTTTGTGTATCTACTAAAGGTCTTTTCTTTGTGGATTACCATTAGGCTTACATAAAACATTTTATAAACATAATAGTCTATTTTAAACTGATAACAAATTACCTTCCTCTCTGATGCCATATTTCTTTTTTTGTTTGTTTGTTTTTTTTGTTTAACAGTTGGCTTATGTAGTTGGCTGCTCCCATGTTAGGGGCATAAATATTTACAATTGTTAGATCTTCTTGATGTATAGACCCTTTAAGGATGATGTAGTGTCCTTCTGTGTCTTTGACTACAGTCTTTAGACTAAAATCCAATTTGTCTGATATGAGAATCGCTACCCCGGCTTTCTTTTGGGGTCCATT
>PITA01025220.1:0-24879 GCA_004023965.1 Spilogale gracilis
CCCCCCCCCCCCCCCCCCCCCCGCCGAGCAGGGAGCCTGATGCCAGGCAGCATTCCAGGACCCTGGGATCATGACCTGACCCGAAGGCAGATGATTAACTGACTGAGCCACCCAGGTGCCCCAAGTGACGCAGTTTTAACTTTAGCCTCATATGTAACTCTCACGTTAGAGTTTATACCTCCTGGGCTTATCTTGTGCCTGATCAACATCCATAACAATAGTCTGTCCGCTGCTTGCCCGTCGGAGACACATAAGCCCAGCCACGGTGTTCGCATCTGCGGGTCTGGCATGTGTAATTTGGAGGTTGGTGGGAGGAAGAGGGTGGATGTCTACCTGTGGTAATGTAATTACTAAGCCTTTTATCATTCGTATCGAAAGAGATTGGACTGAACATCTTATTTACTGGTCTTACCTCCGTGGCAGGGATGGAACAGTTTGTTTATTTTGAGAGTAAGAGCTTGGCCAACATTCTGTTTTTGGGCCATTTAGGACAGTTTTTTGAGTCTGGGTTAGCAGAGACTCGGTCCAATATCTGGTATCACCACTTAGTAATTGACTTTTACAAGTCCCTTATTTTTAGGAGCTTGAGGTTCTCCATTTACCAACTGAATAATATTAACAGATTTAGAGTCATTCAAGGAGGATTTATTGTATTTCATTTTGGATATCAAATCCATTCCATTGTCATAGGAAAGACACATCTGTTTGCAAAGCAGAATGTTAGTTTCTTTGCGAAGTTCTGCTTTGCTTCTCGAGTACCTGTGTTAGTAATTGGTTGGAATTCAGCTACCTTCTCTCTTGAAAGATACCTTGTTAAAAGTTAGGTGCTGGAGCCACTTAACATGTGCAAGATTCTTAGGGTGCACGGGTGGCTCAGTCATTTGGGCATCTGATACTTGATTTCACATCGGGTCATGATCTCAGGGTCCTGGGATTGAGCCCCTCCTGGGTCTCCACGCTTAGAGAGCCTTGAGATTCTCCCTCTCCCTCTGCCCCTCCTCCCTCTCTCTCTCAAATAAATAAACCTTAAAAAAAAAAATACAGGATTCTCAGAAAGTATGATGAAATCAAGAAAGAATACCCAAGGAAGCGTGCACTCATAATTCTAATGATTTGGGACAGTTTGTTCTTGGCCAGGCAGTGCCAGACCTTATAGCAAAAAATGATGTTTAGGGGGAAATGAATGGTAAATGAGCTGCAGGAAAGCCTCCGGCTTCTCTCTCTGCCTCTTCGGTCTTGAAAAATATAAGAGGGAATGCAAATGCTAGTGAAGAACCAAAATGTGAATCACGGTCTGACTATCTGACACTGCTTCTGCAGAGCTAAAAGTGAGCCCCTGGGGTTATGGCCTCTGGGCTCTGTGATAATGACTCAGGATGTCTACATTTACATGGAAACATTAAATAAAGGGGAAGGTAGACTGGCTTGTTCGTATGTATTTAAGCAGTTTGGCTAGAGGCAATGTGTACCTCATACCAAGTATACAAATTGATTTCTGGATGAGAAAACAGTGACATTACTTTATGACCCATTATAATATTGAGCACTGGTTATATTTGTGCTCAGGGTAATAAACTGTACCACGAGACTTTCCCCCTATCCCTTACCCGTCTGTCCATGAAAGCATTCATGCATCACTTATGACTTAAATATTTATCATGGCAGCAGTGTAAAATTTGGGTTTTGCCCTTTTAAAATGTTAACTATCCTGTCCCTTCACTTTTGCCAGCATTTTAACTCTTAGTAAATGATTTGGTGATTGTTTTTCATTTATCCTTTTAACACAGAATGATTTCCTTGATTTTAGAACAGTTTTATCTGAACAGATAAAACTATTTCTTTCTTTTTCTTTTTTTTTTTTTTTAAAGATTTTATTTATTTGACAGAGAGACACACAGCGAGAGAGGGAACACAAGCAGGGGGAGTGAGAGAGGGAGAAGCAGGGAGCCCGATGTGGGACTCGATCCTGGGTCTCCGGGATCATGACCTGAGCTGAAGGCAGTCGCTCAACCAACTGAGCCACCCAGGCGCCCCTAAAACTATTTCTTGAAATAGTCATGATCATTTGTCTCTACTGGGTTGGAATATTGCTGTCTGTGGAAAGAGTAGAGATTACTGCCCCTGTAATAAGGGCAGGCCATTGGCCGGGGTGCAGCTGTCACAGTACAACCATCTGAGGGCCACACAGCTCTTTCACTCAGACTCAGACCACATGGTTTTATTAGTTTATGCAAACCATTCTTAGCATTCATCTTTTTATTTGCTTTCCTACTTAGATTCCAGGCTGTTTGAGAACTGTTTTTCACTTTATTTTCCCAGCTCAGAATCTGACCTCTTACCAGGTTGGTTTTGATGGCATTTTGCTTCCTTATGTATGCCTTGAAAAGAGATTGTTCTGTTTTATGTGTCGTGATGCTCAGTTGAAGGTTTAGATAGACACAGTCATCCAAGTACACATTTGCTGTCCTAGACTGAAACCCTTCACATCACTTCTGTTTGTAAAAGGATTAGGGCAGCAGTCTCCATGCCCTATGGTCGGGAGGTTTAAGTCTCATTTAATATAATTTAAGTAATTAAATATTTAAAGACAACACACCCATGCAGTCATAAAAACAACTGAAACAGTCTTTGTGAACGCCATGGTATTGTCTCTCCCTCCAAGCCTTTTTCTTGATTTTTCTCTTGTACACTTTCTTTAGAGATGGTATTTCTGGCAGGTTTGTGGTTGGGGTGGAAACTGGATGATGTCTCTAGCCCCTTTGTTGCAGATAGGGGAGGAGGAGGAGGGGGCAGTGTCCTCAAGGAGTCCTGCAAGCATGGAGAGGGAGAAAGCAGGCCGAACAGAGCGTGTTCAGGATTGCAGGCAGCTGCTGCTATAAAGGCAGGGGGAAGGAGGACGCACGCCGGTCTGCTCTCCGTCACACAGCACTCGTGGTTCAGGGATGCCGCGCATTTTAGAGTTTGCCCGATCCCCTCAGAAAATGTGGAAGCTCAGCAACATGGACCCGCCTTCGAGCCCTCCCAGGGCTGGCTCTCAGGCCTTCCTGTAACTGTGCCGGCTGTAGCCACACACGGGCTCTCTGTGGGACCGTCCCCTGCGGGGGGTGACATGCGAGTCAGCGTTAGGCAGTGCGCAGGGCCTTTCACCACAAGTGTCCTGAAATTGAGGGCTTGTTTAGGAAACAGGCTGCTGCTTAGGTATTCCACGGCAAGGCTCTTAGGACGGGAGGGACACAGGAGTAGCGGGGAGCAGGGATACCTGCAGAGCACTCGTCCAGTAGCACGGAGTGCCCCCGGCCTGGTGAGCAGGTGCGTAGTCCATGGTCAGGAAGCTTGCACTTCTTACCTCTGTACAGCCTTGAGGATGAGCGAGAGCTTACTGAAAGTAACATAGGTTCCTTTATTCTCCTCTTGTGTTTGTTGAGGACTGAAATGAGGTGTGTCCTCTTGTTTGCCTCTTTCCTGGCTTAATACCTGGTGTGAAAATATTCTAAGGACCCAGATTGGCCAGTCGGTCCCCAAACATTCCTTTTGCAGCAGAGAGTGCTCGTTGGAAGGAATGCCTGCTCTGTACTGGGGGGTGGGAAAGCGGGGTGCCTTATCCTCTTGCCCCAACTTGAACGTCAGTCTGTTCTTGGAGAAAGAGTGAGGTGCACTGGCTTGAAGTCCCCTCTGACTGGCCTGTTTATTATCCTGGACTTTTTTATGTTATAATCTACTCCTCCCGTCCCTTTCTAGCTTCCAATGCAGATTGGGTTGTTTTTAAGTGAGACAGATGCCTCTTGCTGGATGAAGGACCCGGCGCAATCTAAGAACAGCCAACTCAGTCCTATACTTTGGCCTCTCATTGTGGCTGAGGTTCAGTCGGGACCCAATCAGGAGAGAAAAACCACGCAGTAATTGGAAGGAGGAAGGTTTAATAAAAAAAGATTTTAAAAAAAGGTATTAACTCGAGCAGGGGTTTGCAATAGTAAGGGACCGGCTCGTAAGAAGTAGAGCGAATGCTGAGAGTTTAGGAATGGCTACTGGACGGAGGAGTCCTCCTGCCCACCCAGGAAGCTGCTGCGGGGACAGCAGAGGCGTTGCCGTGGTGCTGCGCCCGTGAGACGCGCTGGAACTCTGAACTTGGCCCTCCATTCCAGAACTGGGAGAGGTGGAGCGGTGGGCAGGGTGGTGGCCCGGGGGGGCAGGCTTGCCAGCTGGGTGCCGAGGAGCTGTGTGTGCTGCCGGAGGCTCCGTGGCTCCAAGCCCTGCCCCCAGGAGCTGGCCCAGAGCCCTTTTCCTCTGGTCGGCCTCTCCAGCGCCCTCTGCTGAAAGCCTCGGGGCCCGCAGGCACGGGAAAATGACCACTTTCCCAGCATCAGCGTGCCAAACATATTCCAGGAATCTTCCATCGGGAAATGAGGTATCTGTAGTCATCATGATCATACGATATGTCTCTTTGAAAAGAACTAAAGGTTCTGAACAAAGAGCTTTATACCTAACCCTGTAAACTACTTTCAAAAACCCAGACTTCATTCTGTGACAGAGGATAGTGAGCTGTATGGGGACAGAGGAGAGCCCAAGACAGGATCCAGAAGAAGGGGAGGAAAATGCAGAAGATACCTGGGAGAAACCGAGGCTCCAGCTATGTGCTAGATGCCCTTGTAATCACATCACTAGGTGTTCAGGCCTCTTGTGACCACCTTAGGTAATTTCCACATCTTTTGATCACATTAGTGGTAGCTCTCAGTCATGTTAGTGAAAACGGTTTCTTGTCCTTCTATGTGCACTTCATAAAGTGTGAAGTTAGTGAAAAAGAAGAAGCCTTTTTAAAGTCTGCAAAAAATTTTTTTCAGTTCTGCTTAATGCTATCCAATATTTTCAAATGCTTAGTGCAATAAAATATACATGAAAAATATGTTCTGTGTTAATAATAAAACAACTGAAGATGAAAGATACATAGAATGAAATTTGAAGGGGTTGTTTTCACTTAACTTGAGTACAGCGCGTTTTTTTCTGTCCCTCCACATCGAAACTCATGGTTTTGTTTCACCTTATCATTGAGAAAAGTAGACCTCATGTTAAGCTTATTCACAAAATAAAAACTCCCAATGACGTCCTCTCCCAGCTTAGCTGAAGGTCAGTGTTCAGTGAGATATCCTTGGCTGAGTCAGAACTAAAATAAGACTGTCATTTGGAGCCGGAAAGTTCGGTGCTGATGGCCGCCCCAGCCATATAAGGGGCTGTAGACTCACTGAAGGGCTTCCCTGGTAGGCCGGGCATTCTCTTAAGTCAACACTCTTAGCTAAAAATACTGTTTGAAATACATGGCTTTCTCAAATTCATCTATTTTGGTCAGGACACAACGTATCTTTTTAAAAAGATTTTTAGGGGTAAGAATATGTGTTAGTGGGTCACAGTCTGAATAACAGGGAGAAATGATTTGCATGATGCAGGATCTGCTGTAGAGACGTTTCCAGTGAGGTTATTCAAAAAATCAGAGGAAAGATTGCCCAGCTTATGAAAGAGGATTCTAAGACTGTCTTTTTCAGCTGGTCGAACGCTGCCCTTACTTGAGCAACCATGAAGATCTGGTGAGAGTTTGTTGGAACGCATGCAGATTTCAGACTGCAGTGGTGTTGAGCGAGTTTGTTACTGACGAGAACGTCACGCTGAACTACATCCTGAAGCTCCTCTCAGTTGTCTTGATTTTCTGGGGAGGGTAGCAGCATGCGAGCACCTCCCCAGCTCTGTTGTCCAGCTTTTCACAAAAGGGCCAATTTGATTAATTGCCTGCTATGAGGCTGTTTGATGTAAAGACTCTCCAGAAGTTTGCTATATTTTTTTTTTTTAAGATTTTATTTATTTGACAGAGAGAAACACAGCCAGAGAGGGAACACAAGCAGGGGGAGTGAGAGAGGGAGAAGCAGGCTTCCTGCTGAGCAGGGAGCCCAATGTGGGACTCCATCCCGGGTCTCCGGGATCATGACCGGAGCCCAAGGCAGTCGCCCAACCAACTGAGCCCCCCAGGCGCCCCTCTCCAGAAGTTTTCACACCAGAGGCCTCCTGGTGTCCTTGAGAAGAGCGCCTCTACAACACAGAGCACAGTGTGGAAGCGACTAAAATCTTACTGAATAGGATACGCAGTGAGCTCTGTCAATGCTAAACAGAACAGTATAGGCTAGAATGCTCAGAGGAGGCTTTTTAGAGAAGACCTTGAATAGAAATTTGAGGACTGGGCAAGTGTCAGATAGGCAGAGAGTTCAGGGAAAAAGGAGGCAGTGGTATTCATCCAAAGAACTTTAAGTCCTTTCATGTCTAGTGCTAGGAATAAAGATAATTCTGGATAGTCACTGTGCAACAATCCTGCCTTTATTTACAGTCGTGTGTGCGTGTGTGTATTTTACAAGGAACAGAGAGCAACATGCTTATCTCTAGATGGCAGGAGTATGAGCGAGTCTTCTCTACCTTCTGTAAATGCTCTGTAACAAGCTGCGTTGCTTTGGGGTTGACGGGGGTGGGGAAATTCAGCTTGCCCAACAAGCCAGCGCCACCCCGTGACCCTGTGCAGAGCCTCCCACTCCCAGTATGTGCAGGCCCTCCAGAACTGAGGCTGCTCCGTTGTTCGTGGCCTTTGTTAGTTTTCTGGTGTTCCTGATTGTGCCTGGTTGCCATGATTCTGCTACTTTCCCGACTAACTGTGTATGTCTCTCTCTCTGTAGTGGGTTGCTTTGTGGGACGAGAATGTCATCATCATTGCAGAGAGAGGGTGGCGAGTTCCAGGCCGCAAGTCGGTGCTCCTGTGCTTGTGCCAGGGAAGGTGCCACAAGTTTTGAACTCTCTTGGTTTCTCGTAGGACCTGAGCTGTGTCACAGAACCCTCACCGCACTGAGGAGAGCGTGTGGCACCTGTCATCTCATGGCTCCTGAGTAGGGACTCCCCTACTGTGGGCATCAAGAATAAAACCAGGACAGTTTCAGACACCAGATGAGGAGTATTTAGCTCACCAGCTTTCACTAGAAATACTATATTTTGATTGTTGGTTTTAGTATGGAAAGCATGCCTGAAGTTTACTTCTTGAAAATTATCAACTTGAATTGTGTTTCACTCGTTTTCCCTATAAGGGCTATGAACGTACTTCTCAAAACAGCACAAGATTTCGGGTGCTATAAATCTTCTGTCTTCAACACCAAAGAGTCTTTAACTTTTAGGTGAGTTTCATTTAAGAATGTGTTAGAATCAGATGCAAATAGCCTCTGGGTCACTGCTGAGCTAGTCTTAGTACTTGGGAAGTGTCGGGAGGCCCTGGGAAGGCAGTTACTGGTGTATAGGGTGGTCTTTTAAGTCTGTCCTTTCCTCCTTGATAGGCAATAATGTTTTCCACTTATTCTCTTCAGTTATTGCCAACGTACAGTAACAAAGCTAGACAGGTTCTTCCCTGCTTTGATCATGGCCCATAAGTATCACCCGTGCAGGCAGGTAGCAAATGTGGCTTTCTCTGAAGTTAATTTAAGATATGCATCTTCTTTCTTTCTCACTCACTTGCCTCTGTTGTAAGAAATACTTTCTTTTTGCTTGTGCAATCCAGCATTAGGAAGCAATTTTAACAGACAAGGCTGAATGGCATGTTAATGGCAACTCTGTTCTCTCCAGCTAGCTGACCTTTGTCTCTTTCCTCACTGTCTGTTGAAAGAAAACAGTGCGTTGGTCCTGGTCGCTGGGAAATGAGAAGGAACTTTCCAGCTCCATTGTCTTTACTTGCATGTCATGATTCTTGTGTTTTGGTAGTAGGGGAAAAATCAGATAAATTTTCCATTTGAGTAGACTAGGGAATCATAGGGAAAAAAAATCATTTTGCCATATGTTAATTTAACCACGCTGTCTCAACAATTTGAATACCCCAGTATTCATGCAAGCCTTTGACTGAAGTCGAAGCTACGTTCTAGTAAGTGTTACTGACAAGTGCTTGGTCTAGCCGTCCCCCCGCATATGCACATTTTATGGATGGCTATCTGGAATGGCATAAAGCATATGAGCGCTGCCCTTTTTTCTGTATTAGAGTCCTGTGTTTTATTGTTTTATTTTTTAAAGATGTTATTTATTTATTTGACAGAGAGAAACACAGGTAGAGAGGGAACACAAGCAGAGGGGGTGAAGAGGGGGAAGCAGGCCTCCCGCCGAGCAGGGAGCCCGATGTGGGGCTCGATCCCGGGTCATGACCTGAGCCCAAGACAGACACGTAACCACTGAGCCACCCAGGCGCCCCTAGAGTCCCGTGTTTTAGAAGCAGTTGGTCAAAATGTTCACCTTGGATTTTAAAAACCACCAGATGAACTCTTTGGTCGTGATACACATAGTTAAGTTGTTGCTATTTGAAAGAATTTTAAAATACCAGTTACTAAAAAGTTGATTATTAATTTTGGCAACCGTGCTCATGATTATATCTAGGCTTTAAGTATTTGAGCTGCTGGAAGTAGCCACAGTATTTGTGTGATGTCCTAAGTCGGTTCTTTATGTCTGACTAGGTGGTGTGCTGGCTGAGTCCGCGGGGTTAGCTGGGCGGGTGGAGTCTGAAGGCCGGCGGCATTCTCTGCAGGGCACCGCAGCGGTCAGCATCACTTCTACTGTGTGTGGTGTAGCATCTAACCGGGTCCCGGATGCTGCCTGCTGTCCCAGAATTCGTACACCAAACTCTTAACCCCCACAGGTGGTGGTATTGGGAGGTGGGGCCTTTGAGAGGTGCTTTGGTCGTGAGGGTGGAGCCTTCATGAACGGGATTAGTGCCCTCACAAGAAGAGGGTCACACGGAGCTTCCTAGCGCTGTCTACACTGTGAGGACGCAGCGCCCGCGTGAGCCAGCAGGAGGGGAGAGAGGCTCTCACCGGAACCCATGCATGCTGGCGCTCAGCCTTGGATTTTGAGCCTCTTTAACTCTAAGAAATGAGTTTCCGCTATAAGTCTGTGGTATTGTGTTCTAGTGGCCCGAAGGGACAAACACATGGCACAGCAGGTCGCTCCGTGAGTGACAGCGTTTGGCACACAGTAGATTATCAAAAAATGTTGAGTTTATGAAATGTAAGTCTGTCTTCTGTGGGTTGGGATTCAGACCTGTCCTGCGAGGTCTCTCAAAGACCTAAATCAACCGTGGTGATGAATCGGGCTCATCAGATTATAGAACCTCTTGGGAAGAACCCGTAAGGAATCATGGACCTCAGGAAGCCCTAGTTCTTCAGCAAAAACCACTGAACACACCCACTATTCAGATAAAACTGGCTTTTGGCATACTTTTTAAGAACAGCCTCCTACCTTACTTCAGGACTATTTTGCTGCCACTGTAGTGGCTGTAGTAATTTCCATCGGAGGTGTTCAGATAAATATTTTTCTCATGTCTGCAGTTACAGTCTAAAAGGATTGTTTGCCTTTCTCAGAGTGACATTAAGTGTCAAAAATGGTTTGAAAGTAGCAAAATGCCGGGATACAAAACTTCAGCAGGAGTGTTTACTTGGCCTGAAGTGACCCCCCATGCCCTCCTGGAAGAATAACCACACGTTTCTTTGAGCTCTTTTCCTTGGTACCTGGGTAAGACGTGATTGGCCAACCACTCCCCTGTGTAGTCCTTTTGGGTGAATAGTGCTGCCTCGTAACCGTGCAGTGTCCATGTGGTTACGGATCCTCACTCCCATAGTAGGACACACAGCCCTCTTCACCCAGTGGCGGGCACTGAACCAGAAATCTGCATCCTAGGTAGCTGGAATGATGGAAGAAACATGTACATCCACGTATTACTTCCCTAAGCACGCTGTATACTCACGGAAACATCGTTCCTTCATCCAGCAGGCACTTCTCAGGTGCCCCTTAGGCCTGTTGCATCGTGAGCTCATAGTGAACGTTCCGTGTGCTCAGAAGAGATGTAAAGTGACCCAAATAAGCAGACAGAAGAATGATGTCAGGAGTTACTTTTTTTTCTTTTTTTTTTAAAGTAGCTCCCTACTCAGTGTGGGGCTTGAATGCACAACCACGAGATCAAGACCTGAGTTGGGATCAGAGTGGGGCACTGAACCAGCTGAGCCATCCGGGTACCCCTAATGGGAGCAGTTGCTTTTCTTCCTTTTTTAAAATGATTTTATTTATTCGACAGAGAGAAACACAGCTAGAGAGGGAGCACAAGTCGGGGGAGTGAGAAGAGGAGAAGCAGGCTTCCCGCCGAGCAGGGAGCCCGATGTGGGGCTCGGTTCCGGGACTCCGGGGTCAAGATCCAAGCCTGAGCCAAAGGCAGATGCTCAACAGCTGAGCCACCCAGGTGCCCCGAGCAATTACTCTTTAGGAAGCTATAGGCCTTAGTGGAAAAGCTCCTCAAGGAAAGGCAGCCCATTGCCGCTAGCTCCTAAATAACTAGTGATCATTCACCATTTGGGGGGCTAATAAGCCTTCCTGGTTGGCCTTAACCCTCACTTTCTGAGTTCCTTTGTTGATTCAGCATAAGGTTCAAGGCGTGTAAGGTTCAGGAAGTTTCTCTGCAAGAGTCAACTGGAGAGGGTCTTTTGCTCCTGGGAAGAAGGGGGGACCTCATGGGAAGGAGATGTGGGATAGATGATCAGGCTCTGTCCTGCCTCATCTTTTCTTTCTTTACAACCTTAGCCTCCCTTCTCCTTCTCAGCTGCCAGTTACGATATTCCTTCATTCTAAAAAAGGAGGAAAGAATGAGACCTGGCACAGCTGTAAACAAAGAGACATCCATGTAAATAGTCACACTGATCAAGAGTTTAAACATATCAACATCATACATGATAACTTCGATCATAAAACTGACTCCTACTGAGCTGACCTCTGTTGAATCCTGTTCGGCCTGACGGTGCCGAGCACACGCTCATTAGCATAGTCCACACGCTCATTAGCATAGTCCACACGCTCATTAGCATCGTCCACACGCTCATTAGCATAGACCACACGCTCATTAGCATGGTCCACACGCTCATTAGCATAGTCCACACGCTCATTAGCATGGTCCACACGCTCATTAGCATCGTCCACACGCTCATTAGCATAGTCCACACGCTCATTAGCATAGTCCACACGCTCATTAGCATCGTCCACACGCTCATTAGCATAGGCCACACGCTCATTAGCATAGTCCACACGCTCATTAGCATAGTCCACACGCTCATTAGCATGGTCCACACGCTCATTAGCATAGTCCACACGCTCATTAGCATAGTCCACACGCTCATTAGCATGGGCCCAGCCGAATTAGAGGAAACCAGGAAAAATGGAAGGTCTGCTTCCTGCTTCACCTTAACAGCATTTTTTCAAATAGCATAATTTGAAGAGATAAGAGAGTTTTTACTAAATTTCCAGCACTAATCTGATTTAACAGAAGAACACCATGGGGCTGACTTAGTAGTTGAAGGTGTGGATAAAATATTAAGAGACCTATTTTTCACTTTATATCTCTCTGTAGTGTCTGAATTCTTTCACAAATACATGTATTATTTTTCGTACTTATCTGCATATACATGAACTTAATACATATACATAATAAAAGTTGTGACTACACACCTGTTGGAACAGCTACAATTAAAGATAATGGTAGCACCAAAAGCTAATGAAAAGGGGCGCCTCGGTGGCTTAGCTGGTTGAGCGACTGCCTTCGGCTCAGGTCATGATCCTGGAGACCCGGGATCGAGCCCCGCATCGGGCTGCCTGCTCGGCGGGAAGCCTGCTTCTCCCTCTCTCACTCCCCCTGCTTGTGTTCCCTCTCTGGCTGTGTTTCTCTCTGTCAAATAAATAAATAAAGAAAATCTTAAAAAAAAAAAGCTGATGAAAAGGTGAAGAAGCTGTATCTCTCATCATTGCTCGTTGCAACGTAAAACACTGTAACCACTCTAAGAAAATTGTTTGGCAGTTTCTTAAATAAGCTGTGCATATATTTATACAACTCAGCAATTTCAGTCTTGGATATTTATCCCGGAGATAGGAAAACGTATATTCACACAGGAACTGATACACAACTTTATTTGCATTGGCCCAAAACTAGAACCTACGTAAATGCCCTTCAGTGGGCGAATGGTTGTAAGCAAACTATGGTATGTCTCTGCCATGGGATATTACTTAGCAATAAAAAAGGAACGCAGTGTCGATATATATTAACAACTTGGATGGGTCTCGAGGGCATTATGCTGAATACAAAAAGCCAGCCTTTAAAAGATCACATGTGGGGCACCTGGATAGCTCAGATGGTTAAGCGTCTGCCTTCAGCCCAGGTCCCAGGGGCCTGGGAGCGAGCCCTGCTTCAAGCTCCCTGCTCAGTGTGGAACCAGCTTGTCCTTCCTCTGCCATTCCCTCTGCTTATGCTCTCCGGTGCTCGCGCGCTCTCTCTCTAGCTCTCTCTCATTCTGTTAAATAAAATAAAATAGCTATAAGATTCCATGTAGCTGTCTTAGTCAGTTTGGACTGCTATGACAAAAGGACCATAGACTGTATGGTTTAAACAACAAATAATTATTTCTCGAGGCTCTGGAGGCTAGGTAGGTCCAGGTGAAGGTACAGCAGATCCAGTGTCTGCTAAGGATCCACATTTTGGCTTGTAGACAGCTGCCTCTGGCTGTATCCTCAGGTGGCTCACAGAGAATGATCTGTGTGTCTTCCTCTTCTTAGAAGGATGTCAGGGTGCCTGGGTGCCTCAGTGGGTTAAAGCCTCAATCTTCGGCTCAGGTCATGATCTCAGGATCCTGGGATCGAGTCCCACATCGGGCTCTCTGCTCGGCAGGGAGCCTGCTTCCTCCTCCCTCTCTGCCTGCCTCTCTGCCTGCCGGTGATCTCTCTCTCTCTCTGTCAAATAAATAAATAAAATCTTAAAGAAAAAAAAAAGAAGGATGTTAATCCCATAATGTGGGATTAACACTCCACTCTTATGACCTAATCCAACCTTAATTACTTCACAAAAGTCCCCCCTCCTAATACCATCACATTTGGGATTAGGTTTTCAAACATAGGAATTTTGGAGGGACATAGACATTCAGTGCATAGCAGTAACATTCTCTAAATTACAATTCCATCGATGAAAAACAGATTAGTGGTTTCCGGGGCTTATGAGGATGGCAGGGTGTGGAGAAGGGGTATGGCAGTCAGCAATGATATGAGAGAGGTCTTAGTGGTGATGGGATATGTGTGGCTGTATCTTGATTGGGGGCCATGGTCATATTAATCTACTTGTGTGATAGGATGACATATACGTAATGTACATACATACATTGTTTCAGTGTCACATTCTTGGTTTTGACATTGGACTGTAAGTATATAAGGTGAAACCATTGGAGAAACTATGTGAATGGTCTGAAAGACTTCTCTGTACAATCTTTGTAACTTCTTGTGACTATAATTATTTCAAAATAAAAAATTAAAATTTGATTGTAGAACTTTCACATTATTTTTAATTTCTTGACAGGTAAGAGTCTTCATTGTATCTGTTCATCCACAGTTAGCTTTTTTCATAGTTCTGCTTTTATGTCTAGTAGAAATAAGACCAGTTGTTAGGAAGTTCAGATAATTTATATTTTTAGATCTGCTGCCTCAAAGTGCTGAGCAGACTGGTCAAGCTATATTGCTCTTTCACTGTTTTCATGGTTTCCTAGATCAAGTCGATGGATTAGTAATCTGAGTTATATCATTAGCAAGTAATTGCCACGCACCTGCCCCGTGGTGGACGGTATTGATGATGCTGGGTTACAGGCGTGAACAGGACAAAGTTTCTGCCTTCCTGACCCGTGAGGCAAGCCTAAAAGAACATAGAAAACGGATCCCCAGATCCCCTGGAAACTATTTAAACTGAAGGAAAGGGAAGTCTGCAGGACCTACTGCAACATTGTGTGTTTTGGTGGGTGTCTCCAAGCGTGTCACATCACTGCGGGCAGAGTGTTTGGCTCTAACGATGTTTCTGTCAGGAAAAAGAACATGATTTGCAATCACTGTACCTAGTATGGGTTAAGGACTATAAGAATAGAGCCTGATAGTTTCTTCTCTTAGGCATGAACAAATGTATCGGTTACTGGAAACACTCATACAAGATGGATTTTATTTTATTTATTTTATATTTTATTTTTTAATTTTATTTTGAAAAAAATTTTAGGGCCGCCTGGGTGGCTCATTTGGTTGAGTGTCCGACTCTTGGTTTCGGCTCAGGTCATGATCTCATGGGTCGTGAGCTGGAACTCTATGCCGGGCTCTGGGCTTAGCAGGGAGAGTGCTTGAAGAGTCCCTCTGCCCCTACCCTAATGTGCACGTCCAGGCACAATCTCTCTCTTGCTTTCTCTCTCTAAAATGAATAAATCTTCAAAATTTTTTTATATAACTACTTATTGTATCAATGAATTTCTATAGTTTTTTTTTTTTTTTTAAAGATTTTTATTTACTTGACAGAGAGAAACACAGCCAGAGAGGGAACACAAGCAGGGGGAGTGAGAGAGGGAGAAGCAGGCCTCCCACTGAACAGGGAGCCCGATGTGGGGCTCGATCCAGGGTCCCAGGGATCATGACCTGAGCTGAAGGCAGCCGCTCAACCAACTGAGCCACCTAGGCGCCACCAGAATTTCTATAGTTTTTGCTTATAAGTATTTTGGGTTTTGTTCTATGTGTGTGCATGTGTGTATTTTTTACTGTTTTTTTTTTTTTTAAAGATTTTATTTATTTGACAGAGAGAAACACAGCTAGAGAGGGAACACAAGCAGAGGGAGTGAGAGAGGGAGAAGCAGGCTTCCCGCCGAGCAGGGAGCCCGATGTGGGACTCGATCCCGGGTCTCCAGGATCATGACCTGAGCCGAAGGCAGTCGCCCAACCAACTGGGCACCCAGGCGCCCCAGTATTTTTTACTGTTACATTAGTTTCCGGTGTACAACGTAGTGATTTGAGAACTCTGTAACCTATGCTATGCTCTCTGCAAACATGGCTACCATTTGTCGCCATACAGTGCTATTATACTACCATTGGCTGTAATTCCTGTGCTATACCTTTTATCCCTGTGATTTGTTTTTGGAGAAAGGTTCCAGCCCCTGTCTTGCCTGTGACCTTCATCCTCACCCTCCTCACCTGTGGCACTGCTACAAGATGACAGCAGTGTGGACGGAAGACCTCCACTAGCTGGGGGTTTCCAGCTAGACTCCCACCTCTTTCCTGTTTCCTCTTGTATCCATCCATTGAACACAACAGCGAACTGCTAGGATCAGTAAAAGTCAAAAGTAGCTTCGAATCTCAGGGACTCACAGACCCTTGGGGGAAGGCAGCCATGGGCATAGCTGGCAAGTATGCCACGGGCATTGGGACAGCTCCCACAGTGTGCCAGCCACGTTAGCCTCCGTGGGGGGCTTGTTAGAAACAGAATACCTGGGGGTGCTTTACGGGAAACACAGTGTTCCTGTAGATGACACTTGTGAGAGATTCCCCAGGGCACGTGGGTGTTTGTTTCTCCTAGACCCTGCCAAGCAGTCCTGTACTCCTGGGGTGGTGTTCACAGACACATGCTACCGGGAAGGTTGCTCCTGCGAAGACTTTGTCACTGCTTCGGGGAGCGTTTCCTAGAGCTTCCAGAAATGCCTCCGTAAATCAGGACTGGCGCGCCAAGTGACTGCTTGGCTGCTGGAGCTCTTAATATGAAGGGCCAGGCGCAACCCTGGCAAATGCCGGGCTGACGTGTGTGGGAACAGTGGGAGTGACCCTGGCGGGGAAGCACGGGAGGCCTGGATATTGTTTCCCCCGTCCTGCTGCTCTCGGCCCTGGGCTCAGAGCTCTCCGGCACCCGCGGATGGCGTTCCCGGGCAGGATGCGCCCCTGTGTCATCCCAGAGAATGAAGAAATCCCCCAGGCTGCCCTTAACAGTGTCCACCCGGCTAATGGCAGTGAAGACGAGAGGGCTGTGTCCAAACTGCAGCGCAGGCACAGTGACGTAAAGGTCTACAAGGAATTTTGTGACTTTTATGCGAAATTGTAAGTGTCTTCTCTTCTGGAAGAGGCGCTCCCGTCTCCCAGATCTAGCCTTCTTGGGCTTTGAGTTCATTGCTCATTGATGGTTTTATTTCCTGAACTTTCAGGAGGGGCATTCCAGGGTGATCAGGGTGGGGAAGGGGGCATATTCCATCCGGCAGGAATACACCAGATGGAATGCAGAAGTGAAAGAAAATGCTAACTTTAAAGTTATAGTAGTAATGTCTCTGTGTTCAGTAAATTCCTGATAATAGTACCTTTTCATTACGTAGTCCAAGGGGAACGTTTAGAGCTTTTGCTGTCAGGATTTATAATAGAAAAGTTGTATGCCCTAAAACGTCCTACAGATGAGGGGTCGTTGGAGGGAGCAGTAAAAACCGAATTGCGTACTGTTGATAAAGGAGCACATTTCTGTTAGGGTTAACAGTCAGTAATTTGAAGTAGGTTAAGTGGGTTTCTTAATACTGTCTTGAGGGGATTGAATGAATAAATAAGAATGCTGTGTAACTAGTGTATATTCATATATACAACATTAATTCTAAAATGTCTAATTCATGTTATTAAATGGGTTTTAGCAAACAATTAAAAAAAGTAATGCAGAGTAGTATTTAGACCAACTCCTGTAAGATTGCTGACCTCCTGCAAAGTTGGAAGCGTGGGATTATAGCAGATCTCCCCAGTTGTCAATTAAGAGTTAAGGAGAATTTAACAGACCTGATTCTCTATTTCCATTAATGCACTCTGGTATTGTAACATGTCATTTAGTTTTACAACTTATAAAGAGTTCTGTTTATGTGTGTTTGGGGAAGTATAGTCATACTGTAACCAAAATGCTTTGTGGACTCTTAAGATGCTTTTTAGATTTACACGTTTTCATTTTCATGCCAAAAAGTTTGTTTCACAGATTTTGATCAATAAGGCACTTGAAAAACAAAACAACTCAACGATACCAAGTTTTCTGTGTACAGTTGATTTGGGGAAAGGATCAGGTAAATCAGTTATAACTGGCCAACGTGAAGATTCTGTCTAAAGGCTTTCACACGTATATTTCCCAACATACATATATGCTTTGTCAGCAACACCAGCTCTTAGCAAAAATCCTTTTTTGAAAAATGAGCCAACTAATTTTAACCAGCTGGATGACACTTAAAACTATCATTTATGCCTTTAAAAATTAATTTCTATCATAAGTCGTGTTGAATATAAAGAACAACTGTAAGAAAACACGCAGGTCACTGGAGGTTCATCAGTCGTGACAAAGCACCTCTCCGGTGGAGGATGGGGGGGCTTGCGTGTGCGGGTGAAGGGGAGCTCTACCCCTTCCTCTCAGTTTCACTGTGAACCTAAAACTGCTCTAAAAAAATAGTCCATTAAAAAAATTCACAGTGCGAAAAAGTCAAAGACGAGTTTTCGAAAAGGAAATGTAAACAGTTCAGTAGGTTGGTGAGATTATTAGGGGTTCTTTCCTGAAAGTTTCCTCTAATGTAGTTTCTTTTCTTATCCTGCTTGTTATTAAAAGGAATACTTATTCAAAAATACATATTACATTATTTCTAAAGCTGGTTTATTTTTCCGTTGTGTGGGAAACGGTACGTTTGTTTTTATGATGTGTCTACCTATTTTCTAACTATTTGAGTGTTTATATTTGAATATAACCAGTGTTTAGTATAATGAGTAGGAAACAGATGATAAATGCTTTGATTTTAGGACCACTTTACACTCTTAAAAATTACTGAGGTTAAAAAAAAAATTGTTGAGGTCCCCAAGAGCTTTTTCTTATCAGTATTTACTCTCTTAGAAAACAAAAACTGAGAGCAAAATTGAATATGTATTAATTTAAAATAACAATAAACTCATTACATGTTAATAAGTATTAATATTAATGACTTTTTATGAAAAATAACTATTTCCAAAATGACAAAAGCTTGGTGGGAAAAGTGGCATTGAATTACATTTTTGCAAATCTCATTAATGACTGTCTAAATAAGACAGTTTCTCACATCTGTGTCTGCATTTATCCTAGTGTAATATGTTGCTTTAGATAATGTATATAAAGAAAATATGCCTCTACAGAGATGTAGTTGGAAAAGGAAGGAACTTTTGAATCCCTAAAAGCGTCACAGTGGCCACTAGACTTTGAGAACCACCTTATGTAGATAATGGATTAAGACATTCCAGAATGTTTTTACCTTCCTGCTCTATGGGAGTTCTATTAAAATTATAAGGATCTGGTGAATTTTTTGAGAAGGTTCAAAATTAATAATAATGCTTAAATTTGAGTAGCATCTTCTGGCTTCCAAAGTTACATACTTTTTCTTATTTTATCCTCAAAACAATGTTAGGAATTATTGGGGCAGGTTTACCATACTTCATCTAGGGACACTTGTGGATTTGGGTCAGGAGAGAGGGAAAGCACAAACCTTTCCAACAGCATTGCTAAAACTGCTGAAGTTCATTTGGCTTATGGCAAAGCCAAATGAAGGAGGGAACGTGATGCATTTTTCTCTTGAACCCACAGTAATTTTGAAACAACAAAGTAGAAAATTTAATATGAGACTTAGGCCAGTTTTGCCAAGCAGTGAGGCTGCCTCAACCTTTGAGTGTGTGTGTGTAATGTTTTAATTCTGTATTTAAGCCTATTAAGTCAAGTTGAGTTGTGATTGGTATGTTTTTTATGAACGTGGCACGTCTTCATGGGGTCAGTTATGGCAAGGCTACAAAACAGGGACACTGTTCTTTGAAACATTGGGCAAGAAGGCAAAATTGTCTTCCATGCATGTGGGATGGAGTGGAGACAAGGTACGTGTCAGCCCTTCTGCTAAGGAAACGGGAAAACTTAAAAGCTGGCTGGAGACAAGGCAGTTAATCTGTCTGTAAAATGAAGACTCTTCACTGCCTCACAGGGTGATTGCTTCTAGAGACTACTGGCAGTAACTTTACAAGGGGGATTGGCTTAGTATCTGGCTGGTTACAGGCTACAGCAGGCTACTAGACACACAGGTAGAGCGTGTGCTGTCAGTGGGCATCTGAAATTAAACTGGCCGGTTTGTGAATGGTGGCTTGGCCAATGACTGCTCTGGTGAGGGGACCTTCCCCACTTTGAGGCCTTTAGAACAAGGCAGAGCTTGTTAGAGCGAGATAGTTATCTGAGTATATGCTTTTCTTCTTCCCAACGACGCAGTGGCTAGTTAGGATGTGGGTCCATTTATTGAGTGCCTCCTGTATGTTTCAAGGTGTGGTGGAGTGACTCCAAGGAAGAGACTAGGTCACTGGGTTCATCGGGGTCATCTGACCGCCCGATGTGTGAAGTGTGATGGTGTGTCCCTGTCACATCTTCTCGGGTGTTTGAAATTGATACCATAATCAGGTTGTGATTTTCTGAACGGGGACTCTGGATTCTGCTCCAGTGTCTTCCATTAACTACTGAGCTTTGTGACTCCAAGTCCCTGAACGGGTCTGTAAAAATGATCTTGGCAGTGTACAGTCCTGTGACATTAAGGTACAGCTTATAATGTTGGTGCTCAACACTTGTCTTACCAATGAGATCGTGGGACTAAGGCACTCCGAGTGGTTTTAAGAGCTGCCTGCAGTAGTTGTTTTCAGCGGGATCTAACGTGTGTTAGGACACGGAGTTCAGTTGACACGCAGGTCAGAGCGTGGTCAGAAGGAAGAGAGATTGGCTTTGAGATGGTGACCTGTGGATATTTTAATCGGGCTACGTGTTAAGCTGGAACCTCAAGCTCCTTTGGCAGCTGTTGACTTCTGTCTCTATCCCTGCCTCCTCACAGGTAGTAGTCACCCACTTACAGTATATTTAGCAGGAGGAATGTCAGAAGTGTTACAGAAAAACAGCTTCCAAGCAGGAGGTCCTTTCAGCACGTCAGATGGAGGAGCAAAGAGACGGGAGCAGCTGGGGTTCTGAGGACACAAGGAATGGGGCCTTAGGCTACAGTGCGACCTTTGTGGTCACATAGAGCTTTCTCCTCGGTTCTTTGTGTCACTCGTCACAAGTGGAAGGAAAGTCCGTGACCTCCTGGCCTTTGTGTTACAGCAACATGGCCAATGCCCTGGCCAGCGCCACGTGTGAGCGGTGCAGGGGCGGGTTCGCGCCCGCCGAGAAGATCGTGAACAGCAACGGGGAGCTGTACCACGAGGGGTGCTTCGTGTGCGCGCAGTGCTTCCAGCAGTTCCCGGACGGGCTCTTCTACGAGGTAAGGCCGGGCGCAAGCGCGGGCGTCCTTCTTAGTTTTGAGGCTCAGTATGGAGATCGTGTTGACCTGCCTGGTGTTGGGTACCCATGCCTGGGTGATGGGTGACTTCGGTGCGGAATGCCCTGACAGCCCCCCTCCCCCCACCACTTGTCTTGCTCATGTCACCTTCCTGCTTCAGAGCCCTGGGTGCCTTGTGACGTCAGCTGTCACGCCCGGGCACTTCAGCTCAGCACACGGAGCCCTTTCATAAATGTCAGCCACAGGTTTTCCGGCTTCTCCTCTCAGGTCCCCACTGGCCTTCCCCTGCACGCGCAGTACCGATTCCTAACTCTGTCTCTTTCCCTGGCGCAGAGCACCACGAAACAGCCTCTCTAAGTCAGGGCGTCTGTTCCTGCCCTTCCCTGCAGTGAGTGGGAACTTCCAGGCGTTTGTTTTCCTGAAGAGGCTCTCGTTCCCAGACTTCAGAGGGATATCCTGTCCATATTAAGCTCTTCTATGTATCTTCTTTTCCAAATTCTTTCTCTTTCTTCCTTCTTTTTTTTAAGATTTTATTTTTGTTCATCTCCATACCCGATACGGAGCTCAGATCACAGCCCCACAATCAAGAGTCGCATGCTCCACCGACCGCGCCGGCCAGATGTCCCCCACATTCTTGTTCTTGGTTCTTCTGTGTTACCCTGTGGTGGCTACACATCCTTTGTGTTTCTTCTTACGATCACTGAAACCCTCTTCTCGTGCAATATGTGTGCTTGTGGGGCTAGCCTGTGCAGCTTGAGCCCGTGCTGTGAATGAAGTTGGGGGGGGGGCCCCAGTTATGTTGTGCTCGTTCCAGCTCACTCCTTACGTGTCCATTTGTGTGGTTCCCACATGTGTGTCTCTCTGTGATGATGTATGTACATAGAATTATGTTAGAGCCAGAGATGGCTGCTCTTCAGTTTTTTTAATTCCCCTGTTTTAAAAGCCATTTTAAAAGGAAGGAAGGTAGTTTCTGATGGTCATTAGTAAGTCAGTTGTTTGCCACTCAGACGGCAGTTTCCCACAGAAACAATGCCTCCTGCGAGGGGAGGTTTCCAGGCCAGCCTGCAGAAAAGCTATTTAGTCCATCATATGCACGTGACATACAGAACTCCCCTGTTTACAGTAACATAACCCTCGGAACGACTTCTAGAGGTCTGATCAGGGACCACTGTTTTATTCACCAGCACCATTTTTGGGCTCCTGCTATATCCTAGAAACCACAGTCCTCACCATAAGACCCTAGCAATAGGAGCAGGGACTCTTGTTTTCTTTTCTCTCCTTTCTTCCTAACTCTTTCCCTGAGCACTGGGAATCTCTTTTTCTGTCAAGGGGAATGGCTTTGGGCTGGGACTAGCAGGCGACTGGAGAGTCACAATAGGAGGGAAGAGAGGGTGAGCAGGGACTGTGCCTCTTGGCATCATGGTAACAGACCCCCTCTGCCCTCCTCCCCCGGAGACTGCGGGAGAGGCCACGGTGCTAATGAGGAGGGTGGCAGCTAGGTTCCTGAAGAAGGAAGGGAAATGGCTAGGGCTCTGGGCAGCAAGCGGAGAAAGGGAGCAGGGGCAGAGTGGAGGGTGATCCTCAGTTGGAGTAAAAGGACAATGACCTGCTTCTGTGGTCTCGATGGAACATTCAGGTTCCCAGGCTCACACAGTGGAGGCATGCCGGGACTGTGCAAGGAGGGAGGTCACTTAAGAGTCAGGAGTCTGCCTCCTGAGGAAACACGAATCTTCCTACTCCGTCACTCCCAACCTTGCCCCTGCTTTTCCCTCCTCGTGGCCCAAAGAGATTGAACTGTCCCTATAACACAGCAGATCTGTGACATGAATGGGATTAGAACCTCATCTGGTCTCCTAATGCCCAATATGGTATTCTTCCCCTCGCATATTCTTTTCAAATCTAATATATTTTATTGAAGTGGGTAGTTATGGTAGAAGCCTTAGGAGAGAGTCCGGAGGAGCAAGAGAAGGACCCAAAAGAGAAAGGCAGGGTCAGTTTTTCCAGACATTAGTTGCATATTACACGGTCCATTTTCCTGGCACTTTGGGATTAATAACGTTGTCAAGCACCGTCACCTCCTCAGGAGGCCCGCTGTGCATCTGCAGACTGTCAGCTGCCAGGCCCCTGCGCTTGGTCAGAGGGAAGGCTCGTGAGAGCTTCCAGGAGGACAGAATAAAGCGTGACTCACGCTTGTCCCCCTGCCCACCTCACTCCATTTTACTTCTGGACTATAAATATGCTCCTTGGGTCTCTCTGATACTATTCCAGAATGTTACCAATACCCAGAACTGCCCTGTTAGTGGGCTCCTGCCCAGCTTAAGGTCCCTTGGGTCCTCAGGAAGATTGCTATTTTAGCTACACTTACTATTAAAACCCCTTTCCCAAGGCCAGGGATTTGTAAACCTGCATGTGGGAAATCTGGCTTTTCCTTTTGGTTGAATGATATTGAAGAAAAAGCTGTCCAAGGGCTTTCAAGAAATAATCTGTATTCTCAGTTACTGCAAAGGAAGCCCCCAAATTTACCTGGCTTGCTTTCCATTTGAGACACAGTGGATGTCCTTGAGTCTTACTGTGTGTAATAATAGCCAATGTGGGGTGCCTGGTTAAAGGGCCCACTCTTGATTTCGGCCTGCGTGATGGTCTCAGCATTGTGAGACCCGGCTCGTGTCTAACCCCCCGTCGGCATGGAGTCTGCTTGGCCCCCTCCTCTTGCTCATTCACTGTCTCTCAAATAAATAAAGAAAATCTTAAAAAAAAATAATAGCAGCTGTGTCCTTTCCACTGTACAGCTTTGACATTGCTTTTGTCTAATGAATAAACATCATCCTCCCTTATTTCCATAGTCTGTACTCTCTTCTCCATAGGATTAGTTCTGAAGACTTACAGGTAGGTTCTCTGTAATCACTTACCCTTGAAAATGGGATTCATTTTTACTGTGGAACTTCTGATCTGATATTTTGGATGACATGGCCGGGGTCTTCCTCCTCCCTTTGGCCCCAGAGGCAAGTTGAGCATTGTTCCTGTTTCCTACCCCTCACGAGAAGGTCTGTCTGCCTTTAGCTGATGGAGCTGAGCTATTCCCGGCTCATCTGCAGCTCCTCCTCAGAGTGGGGTAGCAGAAGCCAGGATTATTATGTGCATTGGCTCCTTACTCAAGGTGCAGTTCAGTCCTTCCAGTTCATGTGGTTCAGCTAGTGAACTTCAAGTTTGCCATTGACTAAAATACACCACCCCTGAAGAATGAAAGATCGGGCTCCGTGATTCTTGGGCTCCATAGTTTCTGTCGTCAATGACTGCTTTACTCGGGGTGTTTTTATTACAGGACCACATGACTCATGCTTTCAGCCACCCCCATCTGTCTCACTTCAGTTCTCTTCTCTAGTACACACAGCAGTTTGTTTATACGTACGCTGTGGAGAGCATTTCACATTTATATGCTCATCTTCTTCCCCTTTCACTTTAAATACCTTGGTGTAAGGACTTTCTTCATTAATTGGTATCTCTCTCATTTGTTATACAGCATTTGATGACTACTAGGTGCTTAATAAATACAGTGATGTGTATACAGTACTTGGATAGTACAGACGGCAAGATAAAATGCTAATATACTCACTAGGAACCAGGGCAAACATTTTCTATCATAAACATTTCCAGGCTATACTTCAAAATCTTGGTATGCTTTACTCATTTACCTATTGTTCATCTCATGAACATTGTCTAAGCTTTATTGTTAGAGTGGTGGATGAAAGAAATGTATTCTTAAGTAGACAGAGGAGATGGGGTGCCTGGGGGGCTCAGTTGTTAAGCTTCTGCCTTCAACTCAGGTCATGATCCCAGAGTCCTGGAATCGAGTCTGCGTCGGGCTCCCTGCTCGGCGAGAAGCCTGCTTCGCCCTCTGCCCGCAGGTCCCCCTACGTGTGCACATGCTCTCTCAGACAAATAAAATCTTTCAAAGTAGATTACCCTCTGTTGAGAACCACTGAGTGGGGGCGTCCCTGTGAATAGGTTATGAGCTTCACTATGGTAATGGCAAGTCCACTCTAAGTGGACATATTCCCCAGGTTGTTTAGACATAAAACAAAACCCTTTTTCTGTCTCTAAGAATTTGACTGCACTTAGAGTTAATTCTTACATGATAAATTTAATTAGAAAGTATTTCCAGACAGATTTCATTTTTAAAAGACCCCTAAGAAAGCCTATATTTTCTGGCTTAAATTTGCTTAAGGGAAAAGCAGCACACTATTCTTGGGTAGTAATCACTCCTAATGAAAGTACCGCCCTCGTTTAGCAAAGGCAAGATACACTGTGTGGTGGTCCCGACTGCTTCCGCAAACTGAAATCTTTCTTTTTTCAGATATCCTACTTCTGCATTTTAATTTTAAACACCTTTTAAATGCGAATGATTCTAAAAATGATTTATCTTTTAATTTTGTCTGTCTTAGAAGGTAGTGATCAGGGTATTAATAAAAATAAGGAACACATTAAAACAGTCCTGGTGCTGGTCAAGCATTGAGGTGCTGCTTCCGGTTTCATGTGAGTCTCCAGAGGGTGAGGCCCCCTGGTGGTAGTCAAGCATTGAGGTGCTGCTTCCGGTTTCATGTGAGTCTCCCGAGGGTGAGGCCCCCTGGTGGTGGTGAAGCATTGAGGTGCTGCTTCCGGTTTCATGTGAGTCTCCGGAGGGTGAGGCCCCCTGGTG